>JAFVLL020023096.1:18663-66404 GCA_021397915.2 Tor tambroides | reverse complement strand
GGAATCAGGCTCCTCAAACAAATGTCACTTCAAGGCTGTAGTATGTGTGTGTGCACTACGCTGCCCCTTCTGTATAAACACATTGTGTCCTTGGGTGCAGACAGCATGCTGTGTCTAGGTTTGGGGCAAATGGCTTCACCACGTGGAGTCAATATCATTTACTGGGGACTGTTACTCAGGGAAGTGGTGTGGAAGCCCATTTCCACCACCGAATAAAAAAAAAAAGGTAATTGTGACATTATCTCATCAATCAACTCACAACTGCTCGTTATGAAATTAAAATTGTGCAATTTAAAAAAAAAAAGTGGCTTCCATAAAGTGGAGATCCTTCTTAGAGGAAAAAACTACGCAACATTATTAACCAAATGTGCACTAAAGACGGCCAAGTTTTATGTGATATTTTTCCTGTCTTTCCCTGTTGAGAAAGATCATGGAAATAAAGCAAACAAATGTTTGTACAGTTCTTAAGTTATGAATTTGTGCAAATCAGTGGATTTATGATGGGCTTATGAGTCCAAATTTCATAAAATCAATTTGGATGGACAATGTGCAAATGGAGTCTTGACAGTGGTATTTCCAAACAAATCTTCACTATATTTTTTTCTCAAATGCACATCTGGTTAACACATATGTTCCATGTTCATTTGTTGCACAGATGAGGCCCTCTGCGTAGCACGTGACAGATGCAAGTCTGAACGCAAATCACAGTTCACACATTATTTATTGCAACCAGCCGCTGGCATATTTTTGCACTGAACTCACTCACATGTGCTTAACATGCATGAAAACAGCACACACAGTTCCCACACTGATTATAGAAAATCTATGAATAAAATATCCAAAAGAAAAAAAAAGTAAATTAATAAGTCGGAATTTTGTGTTTTAATGTCTCAAAATCAAAAGATCTGGCACAGTTAACGAAGTCTCTAGACAACATTCCATTAGACAGTAATAAAGAGAAAACACTTGCCCCTAAAAACAAGAAATTAAACATTTCTAATTACCAGTAAATGTATAAATATCATATTTATGGGGAAATTATTTTAATTGTTTACTCATCCTCATATCATTCCAAACTGTGTGACTTTTGTTAGTCTGTTTAACAGAAAAATAGATAATTAGACAAATGTTCAAGGCACTCTTTTCTATACTATTGCTTTAAGATCACACGGTTGGCCCAGTTCAAATAGTATATAAGGAATTGCCCATCAGACAGTAATATAGAGTAAATTTTACTTGATTCTGACCCTATGACCCCTCCAGGGTTTAGGAGGGCAAAAATTCATGAAATATTGTCATGTAAAATGCATTCACACAATAAATATCTGCAAAATCTGAAGGTACACTCTTAAAAATAGGGACATCTCTTTTTTTTCTTTTTTTTTTGCAGCGATGCCACTGAAGAACAATTTTTGGTTCCCCAAAGAATCTTTGTCAACAGTAAACAGTTTTTAAGAGCCTTTTTCCACCATAAAGAGCCTTTTGTCCAGTGGAAAGTATCCATGGATGTTAAAGGTTCTTCATGGGACCATCAATGCCAATAAAGGACCTGGATTTTTTATTTTTTTTATTACAGACTCTTAAAGTTATTTCAACATAAAGTTTGTAGCCTATTTTCCTGTCATTAATCTCTTTGGAAGTAATTCATCTTAAAGATATGCTCCTTTTATCTTGACATTGGCAGAGATGCTGTTATAAAACTGATAACCCTTTCGCCCTTTTTAGGGCATTTCCCTTGTCTATTGTCCTAGGCTTGCGTAGCCCAAGGGAATGCTATTGTGTAGACAAGTACAACAAAGAAAAATCCTGCTGTTAACCTTATTCCAACCCCAGTGTGATGAGCACTCTAAGGTCATCGCTGGTGTGTAACTAACCTTTGAGCTAAACAGGCAGATTGTATCAAAAACAACATGTGACCAATGTATTGCACCTCTTCTTTGACTTGGTACAATAACTTCCATTGATCATTTGATAAGCATGTGGTTGTGTTTCCAAATTAGACACTACAAGCTTTTCTTCATTAAGGGCTGTCAACCTTTTGACCTCGGCAGTACATATGCCGATGCCCTTCTCACTAAAAGCACATCTTGTACTAGAAAAGATCCTTAAGCAGCTCTAAGCTCTGGATTTTGTAAGAACCAATAAAAAGAGGGTTTGTAATCTATGTGTATAAGGATTTGTAATAAATGTGTATATGGCAAGGTTCAAAAAGAAAATGATTGATTCAGTCAGTGTGGAAGAACTTGACTGGTCTGCATAAAACCAAGTCCTAATCGCAGTTTAACACGCAATATGTGGAAGTTCATTTTCAAGCCACTTCTGCAAAAGGTCCAGTTCAACTAGATCTAGGTCTCTTCCCAAACAATACAAATGTTTGGAGGAAGCCGGGGTGGATATAGTTCAATGACAACAGGCTGTGCGTGTCTGTGTGTCTAAAGGGTCACAGAGACCCCTCTATGACCAGTCACCCTGGAGAGCAGGTGGTCCTTATCATCGTCTTTCCAGTTTGACTGGGACACTCGCCACATTGTGCTCCGCCAAGTTTATAAGCAGCACCTGTGGGATCGCTGGCCCCCCGGCACAAACATGTGGTGGTGGAGTAGACCTTAGGGGAAGTTTCACAAAAATGTTTTGGAGCAGTTGTGCTTCAGCTGAACTGGAACTGGACCAAATGAACAATAACTCAAACAAAAAAAACAATATTGAATGTAATTTAAAAGTCATGTATCATTATCTAGAATCAGCTGTATCTTATTTCTTGAGTTTAAATGTATGTATGTATGCATGTATTTATTTATTTTTCTTAAAATGTATTTAATTTACTTATATTCAAATTATTTTTTGTGCTAGTTTCATTTACTGGTTTATTGTGGCCCTTAGAACACATTCTCAACACATTCACAGATTTGGAAGCATCATCATGAGTGTTTGCACATCTTTGCATAATTACATAATTTGCATATGACACCTCTGTCATGGCACAGGTTCTTTGTATTGCGTTGTAAGAGAGCGTGTTACCAGCTCAGGTCAGCAATGTGGAACAGAGCTGTGGTGTAACTGTTATTACCACATGTAAATATAAACTGTCGCTCAAAGATTTAAGAGAGTATAACATCCAGTATATCGGCTTGCAAAACTACCTACTGGATTACATTTCATTATCTGCTTTAATCCATTGCACTAATTCTTAGTGTTAGTCTTGCATTTAGTATTTTCACTTTTTACATAAACACACTCTTCGCAAGAATGTAATGTTGTGCATAACATACATTCTTGCATTTATGGTAACAGGAACAAATCTGGAGTCTCTAACTTCCATTAAACCGGATGTGTTCCAATGCAGTAGCTGCAGAAACATGTCAATTTTAACACTGAAAATACAATGCTGCATTACAAATTGCATTCAGGCACATCTCTGAATGCAATGACATGTGAAATTGCATAGAAATTTTGCATAGCAAGAACGTTTTGCATGCACATGTTTGCACAGAGTATGTTTCAAGCATAAAATTTTCTTTATAAGTTTACCCAAAGATGAACATTTGCTGAAATTTAGGCCATCCAAGATGTAAATGAGTTTGTTTCTTCGTCAGAACAGATTTGGAGAAATGTAACATTACATCACTTGCTCACCAATGGATCCTCTGCAGTGAATGGGTGCCGTCAGAATGAGAGACCATACAGCTGATAAAAACATCGCAATTATCCACATGTAATCCACATGACTCCAGTCTATCAAGTGTCACAATGTCTTCACAATGTGAAGAAGAAAAGCTGTGTGTTTGTGAGAAATGCATCCATCATTCTAATTTTAAACCATCACTTCTGGCCAATAATGAAAAAAAACAATGCATGTAACAACATATTTGTTTACAGCTGACTGTTTTCACTTGTAAACAGGGCTTGATCTTTGCATATTTCCCTTCTGATTCAGACGAGACAACTTTTTCTCTGGAGAAAGCAATATTATGGATAGAGGACTCATATTTTGGCCTGAAGCAACGGTTTGAAGTTAAAATATCTTAATGATGGATTTGTTTCTTACATACACACAGCTTTTCACTACATAAGATGCTAATTGAATGTTGTACTGGAGTGGTGTGGATTGCATGTGGATAGTTGTGATGTTTTTATCTGCCTTTTGGACTCTAATTCTGACGGCACCCATTCACTGCAAAGAATCCAATGGTGAGCAAGTGATGTAATGCTGCATTTCTCCAAATCTGTTCTGATGAAGAAACAAACTCATCTACATCTTGGATGGCCTGAGGGTGAGTAAATTTTCATCACTGTTTTCATTATTAGCTGAACTATTAAAAAAAAAAAAAGTGGATTTAATCAACTTTGGTCCCAACTTTTGGTCACCGTCTGCCTTTGTAGATACCAACTACACTGATATGCTGCCTAATCATCTGTCATCTCAAAGTGCTGAAACGTTAAAGAGCTCATTTTCTCCGGAAAGTATTTTGCATACTTCATATCATCGCCGCTCTTTAAATGTCACACTGTACGGAGACTCTAATGTTGATCCAAACGTGCCTCGCTCGTTCACCTCAGCCCTCTGATAAGTGGAAAATTGAGTTGAGGAAATGAAGCCCAAGTTGATTTTGGGGAGTTTAGCACCACCATATAATTGGTGTTCATTTGGTACCATAATTATGCTCAGGAAAGGACAAAAATAGTCGTACTTGTCAAATTATTAATGGCCCTATAAGTGCGAAGATAAAAGTTCCCCTGTTCAGACTGTGTTTATTAAGAAAACACAGAGGTGGGTTGTGAAGGGTTTAGCCACCAACACCACGGCGGTATAAGCCAGCCTTTGCCACGTGTTATGTTCTGCCTCATAAATATTGTTACAAGCCAATGATCAGCATTCGACTTTTAAGTTTCCTGTGTTATTTCAAACCTTACAAATAAGTTCAATTCAGCATCAGAATGTAGGTTTGTTTAAATGTATATATTTTTTCGATTTCACAAGGGTGTGAAACTGAATGAATTTTACCAAACCAGGGCTAGAAAATATTTTGAGTATTCACAACATATTTATATTTATTTAAAAGTCAATTGCAAAAACTTTTGATAAGTTTGATTCATTCATTGATTCATTAATTCTGTCGGTTTGGATGAATCAATTGAACACTCATTTAACAACTGAAAATGTTCTTGGAAGTCTCAAGGAGGCAAAAAATAAAAATAAAATAAAATGTGTAGAATAAAAGTCTAAAAATACAGTTTGTTTTGTTTGTTTAAGTTACACTAGCTTATTTAATAGGCTACACTATGACAAGTCTATTAAACTGCTGGATATCTTTAAACAGATATCTTCATTTCATATTTAAAGCTACATATCTAAAGCTGCATGATCATTATTACCATGCATTCTAAATTCTAAAATAAGAAGATAAGTTATATTATATTATATTATATTATATTAGAGAATAACTAAAAAAGAATAACAAAAAGCCGCTAGCGACTGATCTATGGTCAGTATTTACTTTCACACTACTCACAGTCTTTTTTTTGTGTCTCTATAAAGTCGCAAACTGAGTTGTGGTGAAGTGCGAGTCAATAAAGGAGGTAAACGGAACGGTTTTCATGTGTGTTTGTGAAATATCACACCCGATAAAAAAGCAATTCATAAACTTTCTGGGAAATGAATGTAGACTGGCCATAATAAAGCTTACCACTGGAGCGCTGTGTCAGTAAGAGTCCATACACTGAAATACAACATATTTCAATCAGTCAATAAAATATATTTTTTATATTATATGCTTTATATTATATTATTAAATATATTTTATGATATATATATATATATATATATATATATATAATTATATATAGTTTAGTCAGTACCATGCCCATTCAATTTCCCAAATTTTCCTTTAATAAAAAACCGCACTAACAAAAAGTAAAAAAAAAAAAAAATTAAAAGCTTCCAGGCAGCACTGGGTGAGCATACAAATGATGTTGACTCTTTTTGCATATCGTATGCACTGAACCAACCAAACTGTTGCCATTACACTGCTTACAAACAAAGAAAGCATGTTGAATGAGCTACAGGATTGTGGTTTTTACTGTGGATTTGGTCTCCGCCGGTGATTCATTGTTCCTGTGAACATATACCACACCGCTAAGTTGTTATACAGCCTTGGACACGTTCCACAATGATGTCAAACAATATTCATTTGTCCTCTTTGTCAATACCTCAATGCCTGGCGAGTGGGAGGTTTGTGGCAAAGGTTGGCCAGGTGGCGTCTTCTAAACAGAGTGTAAATGTTTACAGACGTTACGGCCTGTTCGCTTAGCATTATTAGAGAACGTACACTAAACAACACAACGGCTGAATTATTATTCTATTATCGGATTATTTCATGTCACTATTTTTTCCTAAATTTGACCCAGCTCGACCCAAGCGCCTTCGAATCCCCAGAAGTCAGAGAGAACTAACTGAAGAGAGACAGGGAAAGTTGTTTTTCTTGGGACAGCTGCACCGAGCTGGTCTGCACTGTCTGTATCAGATGTCCCCCCACACATCCTAATACAAATATTGTGCGGCAGTTGCCATGGTCACGACCAGGCAACAGCTGGCGGGATTCATTCACCTAGAACCTGTTCCTGTTGGCGTGAGTCCAGGCGCTCCGAGCTGGAGCTTCTTACCGCTGAATAGGAGATGCCACGGAATATTTGTTCTGCGTTTTAATTTTTCCCTCCTGTTTTTCTTGTATGCCCCCTCTAGATGTCTGCAGCTAATTTTATTTCTTTTTAAGACCAATCCTAATATGATTATATTTTCACTATACTACCAAAATGTATCATTTTTTGTTTGTTTGTTTGTTTTGTAATGCAGTTATTTAGAAAGACCATAAAATTCTGTTATACATAGATGTAACCTGAATAGTTGTATTATTATTAGTATTATTAGTATTATTATTGCTAGCTAGATGAAACATGAAACCTTGACTGCAGAAAAATAAATAAAATTATTAATAAATAATAAACAAAAATATGGCAACTTCCACATAATAGATAGATTTTTTTTTTAGATAGATAGATAGATAGATAGATAGATAGATAAAATATGCATATGATACTTAATATTATATTATTTATATTATAATTATTTTAAATACTGTTACATTTATATTTAAAAAAATTTAAACTGAAATATGAAATATTACATATGAAATATCTGAAATATGCCTCCCAACAGGCATATTAATAAAGTCATAATTAATATATATATATATATATATATATATATATATGAAGAGTTCAGATGCAAAAGCTTCTAAGTGCCATCTGAAATGTTCTTAAAATGAGCATTTTTATCAGGCTCCTATATTTATGTTTAGCTATTTCAGTTTAACTGCATAGAAAAGGACCTATAAATTGCCATTAGAATACATTTACTGAACCTAAACATAGGAGCCTGATAAAAATGTTCAGTCAAGGTAGTCATAAAGCCAGATATATATATATATATATATATATATATATATATATATATATATATATATATATATATATATATATATATTCAGTCAAGGTTTCGTGTAGTTAGCAATAATAATAATAATAACAATAAAAATAATAATAATAATAATAATAATAATAAAACTATTCACAGGTTGTAAATAGCAACTTATATCCATTCTTTAACTAACCAACTAACAACACTGAACAATGTTACATCTGAACGCACACGAACACTTTTTTTTATTTCCACCAGATAGTCGTCATTCTCATTCCGTCTGAAAAGAGTCCAAGTAATGAAAGCATTTGAGGAGGTGCGCGCGTTCCTCTCCGCAGCGCGTCTGCTCGGCTCTCGCGCTCCTATCTCGCTCGCAGGGTTCAGGTTACGGTTATCGGAAGGAATCTACGAAAAAAGCGGAGCCAAGCGCAACTGCTCATCATCAGGACAGATTAACCTTGTCAAGCGGGGGTGTACCAGGAAGCGAAGGAGAGAGAGACAGCCAACCAGAGAGAGAGAGAGAGAGAGAGAGAATGGCTGGCAGGCAGGCAAGCTGGCTCCACTGCTAACTCAACACCACTGAGGCCTTTCCTCGCTCCTGAGGGAGTGCAAACACGCGTCTCCTTTTACAGCCTCTCCTGTGCCATTACACGCGCATATCCTCCCAGAAAAACATGCGAGCATTACACCCTTCTCTCATTCGGCCCTGCTTTATTTTCACACTGCTCTCTTAGCATAATATTTTGTTCCGTTTCTGTTGCTCTGAGGTTATCGGTTGACTTTATCGCTGCATGAGTACATGCCCTAAAGTTGCAATTCATTCATCAACAGCAGTTAAAAACACTTTGGCTCGGTTTAAGATGTTTTATACTTGATCTGTAACTCGCGGATTCTTATCTATAGATTTTTTCTTTCTTTTAATTTGTTGAATTACTGTTTTTCTTGGAACAATTTGGTGCTCCAAGCACAGTCACTAACACATTTTTTTGTGACATGGCCTACTTGTGTGAATCTACAATAAAGTAGCCTAATGATGAAAGTAATTAGGCCTATTTTGTACCATCTCACAAAAAGTCAAACGATGATAAAGCACCGCACCAGCGCTAAGATTATTTCCTCAAAAGACAGTAATGAAAATGAAGAAAGTCATAATTAGTGAAAAATAAACAAAGCTTAACTTTTGTGGTTATTGCAATGTTGTAGCCTACCTTTAGGGCAACAATAAGTTAACAATTCGTAAGTTCATTTCTCTGGAAATTGCAAACACTTTGATGCTAAAATTTTACATTAGTAACATTGTCTCAACCAATGGTGTGGGTTTGGGGCGGGACCAACTGTTAGCCTAACCAATGACAGACAGGGAAGTGTTTGACGATGGTACAGACATAGAAATAACACACTTTACCTTTGAACAACGTAGCTGATGTTCTTGCATCAGTCAATACAGTGTAATATCATCAATACGGTAATATTGTGAAATATTATTATAATTTGAAATAAAATTATTACGGTCATGTCAAGGCTGATTTTCAGCATCATTACTCCTTCAGTGTCACATGATCGTTCAGAAATCATGAACATGCTGATTTGCCGCTCATACTTATTATTATCTGTTAAAAACATTGTAATATTTCAGTGGAAACTTTTTTTTTTTCAGGATTATCTGATGATTTGAATTTGTTTGAAATATAAATCTTATGTAACATTATAAATATCTTTCCTGACACTTTTGATTAATTTAATGCATGCTTGCTGAATAAAAGTATTAATGTATTTAAAAAAAAATAAAATAATCTTACTGACCCTAAACTTTTGAACAGTAGTGTGTACTAATAAGCCATTATAAACAGACTAACCTCCAGAAACTCCAAATCTTTGATCACACTTCACACCAAACTGCAGAAATCTTGCCAAAGTGACAGGATGACCCTCAGGTCAGAGTTGTAAAAGCTCTGGCTCTGGGAAGTGGCCTCTACAGTCTCCTGTCGAGCGTTGGAAGCTTAGAAACACACATAAGCAAAGCTTCGCATAGCAACAAGACGAGTCTTTATCGTTAGCAAAGCTGAGGTGATTTATTAAATCCAACAGCTGCACTGCCTGTGATGTCGACCTCATCAGATCTGTCCAAAAACCGTAAAACAATAAATTTTTATTTGTTTGCAAAATAGCACATTCCTCAATAGCTTTGAAAATAGCGCTGGTGTAACATATGGCCGGCGTATTTTTAGACATATGTCTGACAGAGCACATTATGAGACTACTGTAAACATGGACTTTGAGGCACAAGTATAACAAATTTGGTGGGAAATATGATTCATAATAGGTGACGAATCCAAAACTCCTCATGTGCACTTGACGTTTTAGACATACAGTTTTTTTTAAAAAAAAATGGAAATTACATTCTTAAAAAAACTCTCTTCATGCATCTCTGGAGATCCTTGGAGTAAAATTGAACTTTGCTGATCTCCTACTCATACTGAAAGCAGGCATACAGCCAAACGGTTTGCGGTTTTCTGTCAATGATCTAGAAAAAGCACGGATGTTCTTGCCAGAAAAACAAGTGAAAGCCAAGCCACTGTGGTGCTTTTCTTGCCCACTTGAAAGGCAGTGGATCTGCTCTTCATCTCCACCCTGGTGTTCCCTGAAGCTCTGAGAAGGCACGAAGGTGTCAGGGTTTAGTTGCAAGAAGACTAAAACTACAGCTAGACAGCAACACATTTAACGTGGTTTATTATTTCATTTGTTCCTAAACCTACTTTCTGTTATTCATCAAGATGATAGGTTTTGCTTTCAGCCTGTTTTTCATTGAACGTGCCGTTGAATGAGTCTCAACGAAAGCCTCTTGCGAGAAGCCTGTTGAAAAACACAGGTGGAAGTTTTTCGAAGCATCTGACAGGCCGTTGACAACGTACAAGAGAGGTGTGGCACCATGCCATGCTGGCCCCGGGCAGCACTTACCCTCAACCCATCAACTGTGGGCAAACGCCTCACACTGCATTCAAAACACACACAGAGAGAGACAGAAAGACAGAGAGGGAGAGGCTTACGTTAAAAGGATAGTTCACTCAAAATTGAATATATAAAAAAAAAAAATAAAAATAAAAAAAATTGTGAACTATGCCTTTAAAGAAAAATGTTTTATGCAACAGCAACAACAAAAAAAATCAAATAGATAAAAAATAAATAATTTGAAAAAATATATTTTAAAAAAATGGTAGCATTCCTTTACTTTTTAAAATTTTACTTTATGCAAACAAGCAGCATTACAATGCAGCGACCAGTGAGAGCAGGTACATTTTAAGCCTGATATTCTTTGAAGTCAGAAATTAACTTTATAGCAAGGGGACATGTTTCTAACCATAAAAACACATTTTCTCTCTCCTTATTAAAATGAAGCCTAAATCTGCATAATTCTATAGGTCGTTGCCAACAAATCCAACATCAACTAATTTTATGCAACATGTAATATTTTGCTTGTTTTATGGAGAAACAACAAAAAATAAATATTTTATTTAAAAATATATATTGAAAGGGAATTAATAAAAGTCATATTGGTGGCTTTTTTACTTTTATAAATAAATAATTCTTAAAAATACATTTTTTTTAAAAATTGTCATTTTTTTATGGCTTTTTTTATATGTTTTTATTTATGCACATAAACAGCATTACAATGCAGCAACTACCAACAAGAGCAAGTATGCAATATTTTACATATTTTATGACAGAAAAACAATGATACATATTCACATAAATATTATTTTTAAAAGGGCATTTTTATTTCACTTTATGCAAATGAGCAGCATTACAAGGCAGCAACTACCAATGAGAGCGAGTAACTTTGCTTGATGGCAACCAATTTTACAGCAATTAATTTTCTGCATGAATGCACGTAAACCACTGTCGCTATAAGTCACTTTGAACATCCGTTAACCCTCTGAGAGCAAACAAGGATGTGTTAAAATTTTGTATGGGATTGCTTTTTTTTAATCAATGAATCTGTCTGCATTGCAATTGCAGCATAGAGTGGGAGTCATCCTTACAATGCATCTACACTATAATTAAAGGGTGCAATGTGACCAAACTAGATTGATTTGTTAATTTTGTTTTGTTGCATATCTCTACAGTGTCAAGGCCCAGCAATTCAGAGTGAACAGGGGGAGAAAAAAAAAAACGTGCAGGCTGTGAGTGCAGGTTGAGACCCAGCCCCTGACATTCCTATCCGTACCTGTGCATGCTGAGGAGTGAGTGGAGGTGTGCCGGAGCTTAAGAGAGCCACTATTTACCCGCTGGGCCGGAAAGCCTCAAGGAGGACGAGGAGGAGGAGAGGCCAGTGGGTGCATTACTCGGTTTAGACGCGGCCAGGAACAAAAAAAAAAAAAAAAAAAAAAAGCCCTCAAAATGCTGCCGACAGCAATTGTCAGCATGGCCCTTGTGCTTTCTGACACACACACACACACACACACATACTGCAGTTCACACATACATTCATTCTCTCTCTTTTTTATTGGATACATGTGACAGGATCTGCTCTGTATTGCTCCTTCCAGGGGTGAAAAACAGAGGCATTAATAAATAAGAAAAAAAAAAAATCAACTTATGATACTACTGGATTTTGGATGTGGCATCAAGATGACAGCATATTTCTTTAAACAGCAGTACCATTATATTATCTGACCTACAATGAAATTAACTTTTCATTGGGAGTAATATTTCTAACCATATAAACACATTGTATGTCTCTATTTTGCTTCAAATATTTCAATTAAATGAAGTCGCTGCATAATTATATACACTAAAATATTTTGCATATTTTATTCAAGATCATCAAATAATTTATTACAAATAAATAATTAAATAAACCACAAAATATAAATAATAATTAGAAAATAAAAATATGTAAATCTAACAAAATTTAGATAAAAGAAAAAAAAACATTTTAATTTAATTTTAATTTAATTATTTAATTTTTATGTATTTATGTTTGATGCAGTTTTGCCCTGAGCCCCTTTTCATTTCTGACCTTGACTTAAAATAGTTTACATACATCAACAGTATGTGAATATAGTAATCTGTCAGTACCATGGTGTGTGTACATATTTGTGAATGATTGTGAGCAGTGAGCCATCCATCCAGAAGAAAGGAACGGAAAAATGCAGTCCACAACAGTAGTACCATGTGCCGACCGGAAAGGCGTTATGTAAATGGGTCACTCATTAAAAGTTTATTAAGAATAATAAACTCTGTGTGTGTGTGTACTTGGAAACGGGTAGAAGGGAAAAAAGTGCCACTCAGTGGTGATGAAGGAATAGCCTTGAGAAAATCTGTACTGTGGTGATACTGTGGTACAAAGATTGTATCAGACAGTGATACTTATATATATATATATATATATATATATATAAAATACTGAATGATACATTCATATATGAAGGTTTTCACATGGTAGTAGAATATCAAAGTATTACTGCATCGATATTATTAAACATACATGCAACGTGGTTAGTCTATTACACTACTTGCTTGAGACTTACTTCCTACAAAATATCATAGCTGCTGTTACTACAGTTTTTGTTGCTTGGTTTTAACCAGAAATGTCATTAAAATGCAACAAAATGATTCTGAATAAACTATTGTTTTACTGAACAATAATAACAAAAGCATTTTGGAAGAAACTATGCTTACTATGCTAATTATGGTAAGAGTGCAGATTATTTGTCATAAAAATAACATGTAACAAGCAATCACAAGAGCGATTATAAAATTACTATTTAGTCCGTAAATGCTGTATTTCAGAAGGATATGGACTATCGCTTTAACAAATATTATTACTTCTTAAGTGCAATAATCGGTATAATTTACAACCAACCAATGAATTGAATACTCATAATTACAGTGGCATTATAAAAGCTTTAATAAATCACTTTTAGTGAGAATAAAGTCAACATGAAATGGCATTCGCAACCCATTTTCCACATGACATTTTGGACTGAAAAGACATAAATAATGGCTAGGAATGAAAATGCATGTTAAGAATGCTTGTTAACTTGAAACAAAAAGACCAAAGAAATACATCTGGGAGTTCAAATTTTATTGGCATTATGCAAGACAAGAGAATAAACATAGCACACAATCATCTCTGTCAATCAGAGAATATCCAAAATCATTACTCCAACAAAAGTTGGTTGGTTGTTTTACATACATTTAATAAATGTAAGTTGCCTTTTTTTTTTTTCCTAAGGTTTTTTTGTTTACTGGATTAGTCGTTTAATCTGCTGTAACCGATTTAACCATGCATTTCTTTTAATATCTGATATTGCTAAAGAGGCTTGTGATTAATAGAAACAAATGACAGTTGCATTCAGGCATTCAAGCAACTAAATTCATCTAGGCAGGTCACAGCTTGAGCAAAGTCACAACTTAAAACAACCAATAACCATAAAAAAACGGAAAAAAATGAAGGTGCAAAAGGCAAATATATATTTTAGGATAAGTACAAATTCCATTTCCAGTTTGAAACACATCAATGAAGTTTCTTAATCATTTACTATAAAGTTAAGCGAGACGCAACTTAAAAAGAAGAGAAACTGTGCAATTGTACTTTACATCGCCGTTAGCTAAAGTTACGCGTCAAATTCTATCTAAACTTATATATTAATACTGCAATGCAATCAAATTCGCCAAGGCCTTGGATGCAACGAAGCAAAGAGAATTAAACTAGTCTAGTTTCATTCGTCTAAGACTGCTAACCCAGTTTGGTAAAAGACATTACATAGGATGTCTTATCTGCATATTTCTAGCAATCTTTAGCAGTTTTTTTCCGACCCACGTACACTAATCCATTACTCTGCATGCAGTGTGTGGAAAGATTAACTTTTTTTTTTTGTCTTGTCCAAATCTAGTAATCAACCAGAAGTTTATGGGCTGAGGCCAACTGGGACGTTACCATGTGAAAACTGGATATTAAGAGCTGATTTGCACTCGTTCAGAGTGCAGAAAAACCTTCCGCTTTTACCGAGTTCAGTTCAGAACGTTTGGCAGAGATACTCGTTTTATTTTTTCTCTTCTTCCTCTTCCCCTCAGTGGGATCCAGTCCAGTTCATTTGATGGGTTGCAAATCATCAAGGAATTTCACATTAGGAAGGAATGTTTTGGTGAGGCGACCTTGAAAGAGACAGAGTGAATGAGTGTGAAGCTTGTTTTTTGGAGGTTTGCCACCATGGCCTTCATTGTGCAAACTCCATATAAGCAAGGTTATGAGAGCCATTATCAATGAAGCAAATTACATCCGACTTGCGTGGCCAAGTGAACAAAAGTATAATCAGTTCTTGTGTTGTTCTGGAACAAATTCAAGCCAAGAAAAATATATTCAACATGCTTAAATCTGGTATTTCACTAAAAGGCTCCTCCACCATAGGGGTGAACGGATATTTACTTACCATTACTACTTTCTAATGTAGAACTTTGCATGAAAAGTGACTAGTTTTAAACAAAAGTCCCCCCTTAAAATGGTCATTTTGGTCTGTCCCAAGAGGTGTTTAAAACCATTCCACAATGCCATTATAAATTTATATTCAACTAACTGTAATTTTTAATGACCAAAACATCCCACATATTGCATGCAACGCTGTCGCTGCACAAAATCATAAAATTGCAACCTCTGTAGAAAATAATCATATGTTAACACAATAATCTTTTTACATTTTACACACATTGTAGTTTGGACTGCATAAGTCAAGTATAATCATTCAATCCTGCTATCAAAATTTATTATAAAAATGGTAAAACAAATATGTTAGTCTAGTTTATGAGAAATACTGGTTTGATTTTCACAAAGACAGACTAAATAAATGAATGAATAAAATTACCTTTTGTTCAGTCATTTGAGACCAACAACATATACATTGAGGTAACATATATGACATATCAAAAGATCATTTTTGGGCTATATCGCCCAGTCCTAGTCACATGTCGTTTCCCAGAATGACTGAAATGCACATGCTTTGCCTTCTATTTTCCTGCTTGGTTATTATGCATATTGGGTAATTCCTGACCAGAAAGGAAGTGTTCCTTCTCAAGGAAACATTCAACAAATAACATGACAGCCACAGCAATTAGGTTCACCGCAAAAAAAAAAAAAAAAAAAGTCAGAGTAAGTGTCGAGTTGAAGTCTTGAGTAAGAGCAGCCAAATATTTAACCACATTTAGCAAAAACAAGTCAGATACTACTGTAACAGTAGAAAGATAAGAGTGCATGCTGGTTCATCAATCAAACCAATCTATAGACTGGTATCAAAGCATAGAAAATACAATTCTTGCATTGAAGTATCTGCAAATAATTTCATAACTTCACAATCTTTTAATGCATGCACATTTTTTAAAAAAAATGCATTTCTGTTTTGATAGAACAATGGCTGATAGGGGAAAGACTTTTAAAAAAAAATAACCTTTGAATTTGTAAAAAACTTTACTTGTGCAAACTGGCTTGCAATGTACCTTTAATAACAGATTATAATGAATATAGCAAAACCTAATCAATTTACACATTACAACAAAATCAAACAAGGCATATATGTTAATGCATAATTCAGCCTCAGTACAGGCACTTTTCACAAAGATTTAAATCAATAAATGAATAAAATTACCCTTTTTATTAAGTTACTTGAGAGCAATTACACACACTCAAATCTATGAAAAAATTGTCTTTGCTATTTGGTTTTCACGAATTGCAATTCACCTCTAAAAATCAGGTATAATTAATATAACAAAACCTAATCAATTATGCTGTCATTTCTTTCCTATATACAATTACTGACCAGTTTTCTGTTGTAAAAGTTGTGGGTAAATAATTACACCTCTGTTCTTGACAATCACGATTTTGGTTTGTGTTCACACGTGCGTGTGTGCGTGTGCGTGTGTGCGTGTGTGTGGCCATCCTCACCTCTAGTACAGGAGAAAGAAGCGGGTTCGGAGTGAAGACACCATACTTTCTGACATGTTACGCACTTTCAGGTAGTTCACGAACCCTCTGAAGAAGAGCAGGAGTCCTGGAGTGCAAGACAGACAGGTCATAGGTCAATAACTAGCTGCTCTAAAGAAAATGTGAGGGGCGCTTCCCACTCACATCCATCAGACACCAAAAAAAAGAAAAGTAATAGTACACCTAGCTGGTCTTAGGAAATAGCACTAATTCAAAATTCCCAAAGAGAATATACTGCAGTATAAAGGTTACTGCAGCCATATTATTTCACACAATTACAAGATTTCCAAATTTTCCAAAAGCCTCATCACAGCAGCAAGCACAATAATGCAAAGATCATTGTTTGTTAATATAATCTACTTTAATTACCAAAATGCATTTAGGTCATAATCCATTTATTAATGAAAAACAATGTATTTTGAAGTGCATTTTGAAACATGTCGTCATGTAGTCAGTCAACCAGCAGATGGCGCTAGAGTATTGCAAATGAATGACTAAAACTTCTCAATAACTATTTTAGAAGGATAGTTCACCCAAAAAAATGAAAAAAAATTGTCATCATTTACTCACCCTGAAGCTGTTCCAAACCTATATGGGTTTCGTTCCTCCGTTGAGCACAAAAGAAGATATTTCAATAGCACTGGTAACCAAACACTCGCTGGTAGCCATTGACTTCCATACTATGCAAAAAAAAAAGTACCATGGAAGTCAATAGCTACCTGCTCGATTACCAACTTTCTTAAAAATATCTTCTTTTGAGTTTAGCAGAAGAAAGTTACACAGGTTTGGAACAACTTGAGGGTGAGTAAATAATGACAAAATTTTCATTTTTGGTTGAACTATCCCTTTAACACTCATTTGGATATTATCAGATCATCAAACTATTAAAGTCCTACTTAATATAACATGAAAACAATTTACCAAGAACAAGGAAAATCCACCAGAGCCAGTACTGCCCATTGAAGTATCCAGTAAAGTAATCTGAAAACTGTAAAAGAGGAATAATACCATCGAGCTTAACAATGATTAAATTCACATTCATAACACAATATTTAACTGACTTCAAGATAACCCCTGAGTTTTTGTTATAATTTAATTGCGGGTATCTTATCCTCCTGTGTGGGTTTGGAGTTAATCGATTCATTACTAAGAGACTCACCCTCACAATGAGGATCCATTTGATTAGAGAGAGGCCAAAGCCACAGATGGCACCATATCGGCCAGCAATGGTGTTGGTCAAACAGAAAGACAAGCAAAACCCGATCCAGTTGAACAGAAAGGCCACTGGTTACACAAAAAGAGAGAGAATACTGCATTGATAAAGAATGACTGTATTTTAAAGTACATGTAAATACCTTCACAGTAACCATTCTGTATTTTTATGTGCAGACCAACACATCTTGAAAAACTGCTTACATGTGTCACAAAGATAGTTATACATTGTTAATAAAAGTGTGAATAATCATTTATTAAACATGACTGGACTATGATCGACTGCACAGCAATGTGTTATGCTACTGACTGACCAAAACTTGAAGTGCAATACATCACAACTTCACCAGATGGCGCACACACAGTAATAATGGAGGAAATCAACATGCAATGACAAACAAACAAACACACAAAGGCTGTGACTGCATCTGGAATCACATAATTCTCTACTATATAGCAGGTGAAAAAAAAAACAGTGTTTGATTAAAGTAGTATGTCGTAATTCACAGTACACATAAATGAGTATGAAAAAAGTACCTGGATGGCCTACTACTTCCAGCAAGATTCTATCCTATGAGGCCATGGCAGTGAAGCAATGCAACTGACACTGATCGGTCACACGATAATGACAACATGGCAAACATAGTATGTCCAGATTACATTCATACTACACACATACAATATAGACCATACTTTTAATCGGTTGCAGAGTAATACCTCCTCAAGAGAGTATGTGATTTCAGATGCAGCCAATGTTTCTAATGGCATACTAGTTCACTTGCACACTACGCACATGAATATATATATACACTGGTATATACTGTAATCTGCATATCATCCAAAACAATTATGTCTAAGTGTAAGCATTATGAAATTCTAAATCTTTAACTGCTCATAAAGGTTGATGAAACCTTAGTAAAGTGCATGTTTAATTAAGTCTAGTCTTCATTTTTGTAAATAAATATGGCTATTTTGTATTTTATGCCCAGTTTTGTGTAAACATGTAATGCAATTTTTATTATGATTATAATAGTACACTATTCTAAACATGCATATGAGTGTAAAGCATAAGCATTCTGCATGACTTACTGAAAAAGGCCAGCATAAAGATTCCATCATTTCCCACCCTCAGCTGATCAGCATCACTGAAGTCATCCCGAACCGGAAAATCATCATCCTTTTTAACAAGAAGATGAATAAAGAGAAACATTTAGGAAGCAAAATACACTGGTTCAGAATTCAGCACGGTTGTGATGCAACCTCAATGTTTACACATCAGCAACTGCACCAGCTATAGTGTACTAGATACAAAGATGTTAGCCACTCACAAACAAAGTCATTTACTTATAGCAGATACAGTAGCACAAGCTGTGTTTAAGTAAGGGTCAGAGAGGTGGAAAATGGTTAAGAAAGAATGTAACTCCTATCTCAATGTATTAAACCCCTGACAAATTATTGCAATTTTCTTTATCGAATTTTCTGAAAGACATCACTTTATTAAAATCACTCATCAAAATAAAAATGAAGACAACAGCATGGTGATATAACTCGTAATTCCTTAGCCTGATTACTCACTTTCAAGTATACTAGTAGCAGAGACAGGCTCTGAAAGAGCAACCTGAGGTTAAGCATCTAGTTTAAGGGCTTGCATCAATAGATATTCTGTGCAATTATCTTATTGTTTTGTTTGCAAAGTGAAAAGTTCACCAGAAAATGAAAAAATTCTGTCTTCTACTCAACCTCATGTTGTTCCAAACCCATATGCTAAAGAATTATTTTGCATAATGTCTGTCTTTTCTATATAGTGAAAGTGAATAATGACCAACTGTCATGCTCCAAAAATGAGAAAAAAATAAAAATAAAAACACCATAAGCATATCATAAAATTGGTCTCAGACTGGGGTCTGTAGAAAAAAGAAATAAAATTAAATAAATAAAATGTGTAAAAATAAATAAATGACTACAAAATAACAATAAATAGATTGAAATAAAAAAATTGATTAAATATTAATATTTAGATTTAATTACATCTAACTGTACAATTCTATAAAAAATAGGAAAACAATCATGTAAAAAATGGAAACAAAATATTTTCCAAATAATATATTTAACACATTTTTCACAGTATAAATTGGGTTTTTATACATAAAAATATATAGCTGTCTTTTAAATTTTAGTATCCTTTAAGGGGAGGACTCTTGAACATGTATGATCATATTTAGGGGTCCATGGCACATAAAAGATTGAGAACCCTTGGACTATACAACTTTTATCAGATATTTCAAGTCTTCTAAAGCAGCTTTTTACACCAGCTTTAACAACATTCATCAGTTGGCTCTGACATAAGTAAGTGTTGCATCTAAAAAAAGATGTCTGTCATTTCAGCAAACAACATTTGACTGCAGGACAACCTTTATGCTAAGTTTTTGAACTGAACTGCTCTGCTCTGTAGACATTCACTGTCACTGTATGATTTCACTTTTGCACAGCATCAACATGATTGTGTTCCACGGGTTTGGAATGACACGAGGCTGAGAAAATAGCAAATCTTCATTTTTGTGTGAACTGCTCCTTTATGATCCAGCCTACGCCTTTGGTAACCCAGCCCGGCTCCACACTGATACCGCAGCTCACAACAAAGCTGCTGAAGTTGTGTAACAAGCAAAAGTCTTGAATAATGCTCTAATTCATTCTTTGTTTCTGAAGTGATTTCATAACAGAGCTCCAGCACTTGGGTGCTTGCACTTTCTCTCTCTCTGCATGTCCTCAATTTGCAATGAAGCTACTTTCCAAAAGAAGAAATATATATTTTAGAATAATGCAAATATTTTTTGAAAGAAGTCTCTTGTGCTCACCAAGCCTTCATTTATTTGATCAGAAATACAGTAAAAACTGTAATATTGTGAAATATTATAACAATTTAGAAGATCAGTTTTCTATTTTAATATATATGTAAAATTTGAATTATTCCTGTGATGCAAAGCTGAATTTTCAGCATCATTACTCCAGTCTTTAGTGTCACATGATCCATCAGAAATCATTCTAATATGCTAATTTGGTGTTTCAATAATATTATTCATTATTAGTGTTCGATTATTAATTACGGTCTTTATTATCAATGCTAAAAACCATTTTTTGCTGCTTTATATTTTTGTGATACATGTTTTTTCAGGATTCTTTAATGAATACAAAGTTTAAAACAATTACATTTATTTGAATACATTTATTTTGTAGTCTTTTTGCTGTCTTTTTGTATCAATAATGTACGGTACTAGAATTAATTTACTTACTTCAAACATTTGAGTGGTACAGTATCAGGGTTTCCACAAAGATATGAAGCAGAACAACTGTTTTCAACATTAATAATTGTAAGAAATGTTTCTCGGACAGCAAATCAGCATATTAGAATGATTTCTGAAGGATGACAATAATAGCTGCTGAAAATTCAACTTTATTTATTTTTTTAAGTCAAGTCACAGTATTCAGTAAGCAGTAATTTAGTACTCCATTTCAAATATAGAAACCACCTTGGGACTCTCTGTGTGGAGGTCGCTGCAAAAGAGGCTCAGGAAAAGGAAGTTTGTTCTGAGAAAAGCATTGTTTGTTTGCAGATGCCAGTTGGTTTGTCATTCTGTTATCTAACGCAATGACATTCAGACCATCTTAAGAGTGTCCAAATACTTTTTGGGGCCACATTACATAACACTTCTTGATCTGAGCTCAGAGAAATCAGAGTATCTGTGGGATTCTCTTTCTAGGTCATGGCTTTTATGGCACACCACATCCTCAAAAAGGCTCTCCTTATGTTACTGCTAAAAGCTAATCACACATGATTTTAAGAGATGTCCCATTTCATTTTGGACATCATTAAATCATAGCAGCATTACTACAGCAATTTATTTCCTTTGAGGGAATGTTTTGGACTCTACCGAAGCCGCAGTGGAAAGATGTGCGAATCGAGGGCTTGGCGTTTGATTCTGCAGAACGTGTGGGTGCGTAGGCCGATGAGATACTCACTCGTGGAATGACCTCCACCGCTGAGGCAGCCATGGCTGCTGCTTTGGCCTTCTCTGCCTCATCATAAGTGGGCAGAGACGTGGCAACGCTGTATGGTGGAGGAACGGGAAAGTCCCCCGGAAATGTGCTCTCTGAAAGCAACAGAAAACACAGGTCAGCCATACGCCACACATTTCTAGCTATGAGTCTTCTAAACAATGAGTCTTCCTAAAATAAGTCACGCATCACAATTACTATTGCCCATATTTAGAGATCTGAATAAAACCCATAACGCAAGCACCAAGCGGTGACGCATAACTAGCCATCAGGCTTACAAGTTTTGCCTTTGATAAAACACGCATAACAACTGATACACACACACTGAGCCATACCTAGAGACCAAAACACAAGACTCGGAGGTCAGCTCTTTAGACTAAATTACACAACAATGCATTAATTTCAGACTTAGATTTTAATTGTAATCTTAAGTGTGCTAAAGCTTGCAAATCTCAGACTGGGATCTGTAAAATTTTTAATTGTTTTAGAATAAAGTATTTTAAGCTTACAAAGCATTTATTTGATCAAAAATACAGTAATATTGTGAAATATTATTTACACAGATAAATAAAAGTTTTTATTAAAGCGCTATAAGCCATGAACCAACCAGCTATGAGGTGAATCACAGCAGTAATAACTTTGATTTGAAGCAAAAAAAAAAAACTTTTTTTTTGAAAATCAGACAAAAAGGTACAAGACTGTACTTTAATGTACTTTAACAGCTTTAATGAGAGAAAGAACTACAATACCATCACATAACTGAATTAAAAACAAATTTCAAGTTGTTGACTGTATACAGTAACAATATATCTTAAATGTATTGTAAAATATGCATATATACACAAATATTTTAGTGTTTTAAGATATAAGGACTCAATTACATAATTTGTGAAATTTCTTGCTGCGATATTCTGATTGGTGGAACTTTCTTCACAGCATCAAGCAAGCATGTCAAATAACAAAACTAAAATTTTAAAACAAAACCCAAATCAAATAAACAAATAATACAAATTAAAAAAATATCTTCATATAAGCAAACTGTGCCTTTTCTTGTGCTCTTTCCATTTAAAATTAGAGCAACCAATTAGTGTTGTTTTTGGCGGCCTGTTTTAATTTTAGTTTTAGTCTAGTCTTTGTGTGAAGCTGTCATTTTAGTTTTTATTAGTTTTAGTCACGTTCATACTCTTTTTAGTCTAGTCAAGTTTCAGTCAACTAAAAGTCTGAGCATTTTAGTCTTATTTTAGTCAGATTATCCATGACTATTTTCGTCTAGTTTTAGTCGACGAAAACTGATGACATTTAGTCTAGTTTTAGTCAATGAAAATTGTATTTTAGTCTCTTTTTAGCAATGCAATTCTATTTAACCCAGTCAATATAGTATAAATACCTAGTAGTATAGACGAAGCCAAAATTTTCTTTTAGCCAAACGAGGGCTGGGCGATATATCGAACGATATGATCATGCGCAACATATGATCAATTTACAACATTTATTTTACCAACCAAACATGTTAGAAGTACACACACATAAATTTTCTCCCAAAGACGAACCCCGGCTGGCCGGCCGGCCATCGGTACTTTGTTTGTTGTCATCTTCTAAATAATGCCGCGAGTGGGGCTTGAGGAAGTGATGTCGCCTGCGTCTGCGCAGTGCGACCTGATGCAGCCGCTGAAGTGAGACACAGGAAACAGAAATACTGCAAAATAATAATAATAACGCAACTAAACAAGACGAAATAACGTTATAACATTTCGTTTCGTCTCGTTTTGGTCAACGAAAATGAAGAGACATTTTAGCATAGTTTTTATTTTGTAAACCATATTTAGTCTCATTTTTATTCGTCAACAATATTGCATTATACATCTAATTATAGTCATCGTCACATGACCAGCATTTACGTTGCGTCTCGTCTCGTTTTCGTCACGTGATAAAGGTTCGTTGACGACGATATTTAGTCATAATTTTCGTTGACGAAAGCAACATTACAACAATCCAAACAAAGATGTTGAATACATGCAGCATGAGCAGTTTTTGATTTAAATTAGATTGTATAATTTCAAAATGTAAAAGCAACAACAGATTAGTCTGACTTTAGCTTTGTGAAACTATGCTACATAAAACATCTGCACAAAACAAAAACAGCAGATGTGCAGATTCATTCTCTGACAGCAGGTGGCGCTTATGGAACATCAGCTATAGTGTTTCCTTGGTTACCGCTGTAAACAAATCAGCGCTACACTACTTTAATATGCATTACACAGATGCAAAATGAAAAGAAAATACCATTAAACTTTTCTGAAGACAGTGTTCACCTCAGAGATACCTTCATATAAACTCCCGACTGCATCAAGATCCATTTAACATCTCAACGACTTGATTCAACTGAATCATCACATATTTATAGATTTTCAACCGGCTTGGGGTGCATTGTTACATCCCTACTTAAAACAAAAGTTGAAATAATGCAACAAAAGCATATACCATCGATTAACAGCCATGGCGCTCACAGTAGGTCTGTCTTTAGAGCTTTGTTAAAAATCAATTTCCCTATGCAGAAAATGAATGACATTTTTCTTCTGGAACCAGACTGTTGCACTACATTATCAATATTGAAAACAGCTGTGCTTCTTAAATTTTTTGTTGAAATTGTGATTTTTTTTTTTTCAAAATTCTTTGATGCATAGAATCTTCAAAAGAACAGCATTTATTTGAAAACTACATCTGTGTTTGTCTATTGTCATTTTTATTCAATTTAATTCATCTTTGCTGTATAAAAGTATTAATTTCTTTGAAAGAATTAATGCTACTGACGTTAAACCTTTGAACAGTACCCAACGGCAATGATGTCATTTGCATACTGAATTGAACAGAATCCGCATTGTTTATTTTCATACACAGCGACTAAAAATAAAACCTTGAGTGCCATGGCAGCTGCAGCTGATGCATCATTTTATTTACACATGTCGAAAACTTTTCTATTCTATTGCAAACAATATCAATTTCTAATCTAGTAGATTCCTGCTCTTATTCTGGAAATAATAACTTTTTCCAGGTGTCTGTACCTGGTGCAGCTGTTGCTCCGAGTGCCACGCTGGTATAAGGCGGAGGCGGAGCTTCGGTATCCACCGCGGGATTGCTGATGCCCGCGACGGCGGCAGCGGCCTGGGAGGATGTGGACGGCTCTGCGCTGGCGGCCCCTTCAGAGGGATCGTCCTCATTGTGCAACTGAGGATAGAATCACAAAAGATCAGACTGAAGAATCTTGTCATTTAATTTAAGACCAATTTGACGAGGTTTTGTGTCTTGCGTTGGCTGAACTGACACCATGATGTACTCAATGAAGGGAGGATATCATCTAACACTGCAAGGAACACGTCAACAACTTGAGTCAACAACTTGGTCTCTTGGGTCTCATAACCTTACCGTCCTCGCCCTGATTAACAAAACAATCTGTGAAGCTAAACTTCAAGAGGGAAGTGTTGAAAAGAAGCACTGAATAAAACATTTAGTATTAAAAAGGAGCCTTGACTCTCAATCTGAACAAAGTGACCTGAAAATGTCTTCTGAGCACTGAGGCCTCATGGTAATATGACAGTTTAAGATTGCAGGGAACGCACTTGGCACATCACAACGCAGTAAGATGCACAGTTGTCTGCCAACAAAGTTAGCTAACAGATTCACACGGTAACAGGAGAGCGGCGGTAATGCAAACCACGAGACCGAGGCACAAGGCTGTGCCTTCAGCTGCACCTGTTTGATGTGTCGTTAGAAAGCAATCGTCCAAACAGATATGAGCGATTCACCAGGATGAAATTAGTCTGTTTCACATTTTGGGGAGTTAGTAGTAATCCTCATAGTAGTTTTGTTACAAAACCAAAACGTCTGTAGTTCACACCAATGCTAAAATGCTCAGGATGTTAATACAAAATATGACCTACAGCAAAAACGTGTGTGCTTATCTGCATGTGCTTTTATTTAAAAAGCATTAATATCAATATTTCCAAATTAGAATTTTAATAGTAACTTTAACAAATTATAACATCAATTAAAAAAAAAGAGCTACTTCAACTCTAAATATCAATAAATGCCTGAAATATTCCTATAAAACTGAACCAGACAGCTCTGAATTCAAATTGTTTTAAACAAATTAATTATAAAATTATCTCCGGGTAAGGAAATGGCATGGTTTTGAAAACAAATTTCTAATTAACTAAATAACTAACTAAATAAATAAATGGCAAAACCTATGTAATATTCCTTAAATAAACAGGAAATTAGGTTTTTCAGATTTGAACAGAAAAATATTAAAAATAAAGTAGTAAACATTAACAAATGCCTGAAATTTCCCACACTGTAAAAAAAAAAACAAAAGTTGAGAAAACTTAAAAGTCTAAGGCAACCAGCTTCAGGAGATGTTTCCAGTTTATACAACAAAAGGTTGAGAGAACTCAAAAATCTCCCACAAAAACAAGTTGAGAAAACTAAAAAAAAAAAAACTCCTGAAGATGGTTGCCTTAAACTTTAATGATCTGAAATCAATATTTGAGCAAGTACATAACCAGCCAGTGTTCAAAACTATCGCCTTACTTTAGCCCAATTCTCAACGGTTAGCTTATAATAATGTTTTCTAATTTGAGTGGTACGGGTAGGTTTTCACGGGAAATTCGAGCATGGCACTGCATCATTATGTCACGTCTGTAAACATAAAGAAGTTGTCCCGGCTACTAGGCTATCCCATGTGAGGATCCTGCAGGTGGCGGATCGTTTAGCCTTTTCTCACAGCAGCTAGAATAATTAAATGTATCATTTTGATGGCGGATTGTAATCCAGAAAGGATTGTGTGTTTATGAAACATATGTAAATGAAATTAAATTATATTCCAGTTTTAAATGTGCTTCTGATTACAGATAGCCTGGGATTACACAAGATTTGTATTTTAAAGAAAACCAGTTTGAATGGAGCATAGTTTGCTTTTTGGGTTAAAAGAATTTCTTTATATGAAATTCGAATGGCATGACAATTAGATTAGACTGAGGCAAAACTTACGGACTGCAGCTTTAAAGCTTTCTCAACTTTTGATTTTTTTTTTTTTTACAGTGCATCAAATTAAACCTCTGAATAAATTTATTTGTTTTATTATTATTTAATTATAAAATCATTATTTTATGCTGAGCAGTGACACAGGGGTATAAATCAAGGACATAGTTTTGAAAACAGATTTTTATGCACTGTATAAATAATTTATTACAAAAGAAAATGATAAAATAAAAAAAATAGAAACTTTCAAGTCTAACAGTAAATATAAATTAGCAAATATCATAAAATATATTTATTATATTATATTAATCATATGACATGCATTTATTAGGCTATCATCAAAATGCAATTAGTTTGTGAATGTTATTGTTCAAACTCTACTGTCACATGCTGCTAATAAATAAAACATATGGTAAATGGAGAAAATAAATATAACTTGTTACTACAGCTCATGGACTATCCTACAAGACTTCAACTCTGCTATCCTCTATGAAAAGGCGAACAGAAACAGGATTAGAGATCCAGTGAGAGACAAAGTTCACATGAGAATGATTACACTGTAACATCAGGGCCACATCAAGGACAGCAAGAACGCCAACGGTGAATTGTGCTCTCACTTTGCACTGAGGACAACCAACAGACAACCTGGATTGGCATTACATAAACACAACAACTGCCCAGGGACAAAGCAAGTATCTCCAGTGGTTGGCAATGGACTGATAGAAGCACTATCATTATTTGAGATAAATGGTACATCTTATCGGTGTTATGACTAAGACTGCACAGAATCAGTTTGCTAAAAACT
This sequence comes from Tor tambroides, assembly GCA_021397915.2. NCBI lineage: Eukaryota > Metazoa > Chordata > Actinopteri > Cypriniformes > Cyprinidae > Tor > Tor tambroides. The sequence goes on along the minus strand of JAFVLL020023096.1, from coordinate 38,846 downwards.
TTAAAAAGCACTCACTTGACAACGGCATTTAAGCGCTTCTCAGCAGAAATATTTGGAGCGATTATTAAAATGTCACTAACATAAAAATAGAGAGATGCATTTGGATATACTGGTACAATATGAATTTAGATGGGGGGGGGGGGTATTTATTGGTAGACTTTGAATCTATATCAGCTGATACTTGATATTTAATTGTGCATTTCCCCAATTTTTACATTTAGACTATATTTGCCATCTAACATTCATTTAGTCAGTTTTTAACTTAATTCTTAACAGCGTTACTAAATAATTAATGCAACATTTAGCAGAAATTAATCTCAATCTGAATATTTTTAATACTGTACATTATAACGTTGTGATGCCCAAATTAATTTCAAACGATTTTAGTTTTTAAATGTAATTTAAAAATCAATTTGTTGAGACAAAATAGAGTAGAATTTCAATCAGCCATTTATCATTAAGGCCCATAACATTAAATAATTATTGGTTTATCATATTGGCCACCATTTTAATATTGGTGTATCCATAACAAATAATTACATTTCATATTATATTATATTAATTTTTTCTTTTTCTTTTTTATTTCAAAGTCCAAAAAAGTAGGTTTAACATGTTGGCCACTATTGCTGAATTTATTTAAAAAATATATATATTATTAATAATAATAAGAAGAAGAAGAAGAAGAAGAAGAACAATAACAATGTATAATAACAATAATAATAATAATAATAATAATAAAAGGCTATGTGATTTTGATTTTAGGGAATGTCAGGAAAGTCTTTCCTGTTTGTTTATTTCTTTATTTAATGAGGGACAATAAACATTATTAATACATAACATGAAAAATGTATCAGATTTAGCCAATTGGCTAATTTTCATCCGTAGTCCACTGGCAGGTTGATGTTAAAGACAAATCACCGTCTACGAAGCTTAAAAGCTTCATAATTTCCAAACAAAGTCATCACACCACATTGGTTTGACAAAGAAAAGATTTCAAACCTCGCATAACTGCTGAACAATAATGAAGTCCAGTTTAAAATTGCACAGTTGCATAAAATTGCAGTTCTGCAGTGTGCTGACTAATAACGAGCTTATAGCGACAAAGATAAGTGGGAGACAGTGATATCATGGTACAAGTATAATAAAACGGATAAAAATGAGAGAGAACTCGTGCAGTGAGAGCTGAGCTGTGAAATAACGCAGGAAGAGACTTCTGAGAATGGTTCATGTGGTGAAACCACAACCACCTAAATATCGATTTACCTTAAAATGGAAAAAGCAGCTATGCTTATTTGTTGACACATCTAAGAAGCGCTTTTCTGCGGTGGTTGCTATAGCAACATTCGAACATGCCGCGAGCTCAAAAAAGTTTGTGACTAAGCGAGCTGTTTGTTTTTTTTTTCCTTCCTAGAAACGATGAAAAGACTTCGAACACATACAGAGGGATGAATTACTCAAAACTCCAGGAACTTGCAATTGACGTGCTCTTCTTTGAAAATGAAAATGTCTCAGAACGTTCTCCTTGTTATTGACCAAGACCTTCAGAACAGAAAATAACAGTTTTTGATGAAGCATGCAATAATATTAAGGCTATACAATATTTTAGCCTTATTCTCTGTTAGATAAACATTTACCAACAACCTCTGAAGCTCAAATCCAAAGTCTACAATCTGTGCTGTAGTGTGTGTAAATACTGTGGCATTTACATAGCACTACAGTCCAAAAAACATGTTATTACCATGGTAATTCTTTGTAAGGGATATAATTTGTATTGTATGTTTATAAAAGATATTATATTCTGGGATGCTTCACATCACCCTTCCCAGCTGAGCAGTGAGACACCAGATTTCCACAATAAACAAAAGACCCTGGATCCAGATCACTTACGGTCCAGGCCTGCTCTATTGTTGAGGGTGGAAAACACACACTCACACACAAACCTGTGATTATGCCACACTTGTGTTGTTTACGATACAGTAGAAGGTTGTGACTTCACACCTAACCAAGTGTCATCCAAGAGAACAGGACATTAGCAGCCAACGCCTCAAAATGCATTACAATGTTCCGCACACAGACCTGACCCCTCAAAATGCATTTCAATATCCCAAAGACATCTTTGATGCATCAAAATGCCTTTGAACACACCCAAATGTACCAATAACAACACCCAAACACGGTTAAAATGCTTTAAAACATCTTCGAGCATATCAAACACACCTATGATGCCTTCAAAGATAATAAACGTGCCTATCATGCCTCAAAATGTGTTTACGTGATCTAATGGCTCAAACTATATCATTTACTCACCCTCAAGTAGTTCCAAACCTGTATGAATTTCTTTGTTCTGCCGAATACAAACGAACATCTTTTAAAGAAAGTTTTGGGGCACCATTGACTTCCATAATAGGAAAAAAAAAATACTATGGAAGTCAATGGTGCCCCAGAACTGCTCTGTTTTCCACATTCTTCAGAATATCTTCCTTTGTGTTCAGCAGAACAAAAACATTCATAAAGGTTTGGAACTACTTGAGGGTGAGTAAATTATGACCGAATTTTCATTTTTGGGTGAACTATCCCTTTAAATGTTACACGTGGGCCTATGATGATGCCCCAAAATGCATTTGAAACATGCCTATAATGACTAAAAAGTGTCTATGTGGCCTTTTAGCTGACAACTCAAATTGCACCGGAACACCACTGATGCTTTAAAATCTGTTATAACGATTGTTTCAATTATGCCACAAAATAGTTTTGAGCGCCCCCAAACATATCTATAACTGCTGAAAATGCATTTAACGTTCCAAATGCACTTAATGCCACTTTAAAAAGTTCCATGATTACCCTCCGGTTTCACAGACAAGGCTTAAGCCTAGTCCTAGACTAAAATGTACATCGGAGCTGTTTCAACTGAAAGAAACTTGCACTGACTGATCCTAAAACATGTCAGTGCTTTTGTTTTGTCTTAAGATGAACACCAGGGGCTTGTTTCATAAAACAAGTTTACCAAATAAGCCAGGTTTATTTCAGTTATTCTGACTTATTTTGAACCAAATCAACTGACAATAAGTCAGACTAACTGAAATAAACCTGGCTTATTTAGTAAAGTTGTTTTTTGAAACAGGCCCCAGTAATGATTTTTTCTAAGGCATGTTTATAAAAATTACTTAAACCTCCTAATTGAACTATGGCTTAATCCTGGCTTAGGCTAAGCCCTGTCTATGAAACCAGCCCTCAAATTGTGTTGGAACGCCCCAGTGGTGCCTCAAAATGGAACGCCGAAATGCATCCTACTTCCCATAGGCCTGTACGTCCGTGACAATTCAAAGTACATTTGAACACCCCTGAAAGCCTAAAATGTTCTGAGTGTACATGTGGCAACTCAAAATTTAGCTGGAACGCATCAGTGATACCTCAAACTTCAATGTCAAAATGCACCCAACGTCCCATACATGTCCCTGATGCTTCAAAAGCCATTCGAACCCCAAAATCTTAAAAGATTCTGTGTGTACCTGTGACAACTCAAACTGTGTTGAAACGCACTAGTGATGGCTAATCGTCAAAATGCGTCTAATGAACGAATCAACACCTTCTGTAAAGCCTATGTGCAATATATTTTTCAAACGCACCTATGGTGCCATAAAATGTTTTAAAACCTTTTTTATTGCGACAAAATATAGTACAGTATGTTCTTAGAAAAGCAACATTGTGTTTCTATGGTAAAACTGTAAAAGTGTCATTTTTATTGCACATTATTATAAAACATTGTAACTACTGATACCATGACCACTAGCTACACTATATTGCCAAAAGTATCAGGTCTTCCCCTTCTAATGAACAGGTTTGACTACTATTTAGTAATGTCTAGGAGTACAAATCTTAATGTTAAAGCATATAATGATATTCTAGGAAATTGTGTGCTTCTAATATTATAGCAACAGATTGGACAGGACCCTTTTCTATTCTAACATGACAATGCTTCTGTGTATAAGGCAAGGTTCAAAAAGAAAATTATTGATTCAGTCAGTGTGGAAGAACTTGACTGGTCTGCGTAAAACCAAGTCCTAATCCCAGTTTAACACGGGCTCTGGTGTGACTGTAAATGCAGACCTTGAGCCAAAAACTCATCACCAAACACCAATGACTTGTACATATGGGTACAGTCATTTTAGACACTTCCAAAACTGTTGCAACAGAGATGGAAATACATTTTTTAAATACATGAATTATGTTCCCATCGTTGTTGCCACAGATTTGGAAATGCATTTTTCTGTTCTAAAGAAGGGGGTGTCCCAATACTTTTGTCTATATAGTGTATGTACAAGTCATTGGTGTTTGGTGATGAGTTTTTGGCTCAAGGTCTGCATTTACAGTCACACCAGAGGTGTTCAACTGGGATTAGGACTTGGTTTTATGCAGACTAGTCAAGTTTTTCCACACTGACTGAAGCAATCATTTTCTTTTTGAACCTTGCCTTATACACAAGAGGCATTGTCATGTTAGAACAGAAAAGGGTCCTGTCCAAACTTTTCGTTGCGTTCTTGCGTCTCCGTTATTCGTAGACACATATCAGATGAACGTTTTTGGCGTTTAATAAATCGAGACTCTCTGTTTTATTTTAAAGGGAAGGGAGGAGGGCATTTTTTAAGTTAGGGGGACAATATAACATGAGTTCGGCTTTGCAATGCTTCCATTCTGTCGCGCGCCGTTTAGCGGATCTGAACGCCAGAACGCGTTCTGTGTGAACTCACACACATATTGTAGCGGTGAAGGTGTGATGATGCGGAAGTCATGAATGATTAACGGGAATCGGATAAAATGCCAGTAATCAGCAGCTCGGATATGTCAAGTCTATTGTATAACATGGGATGTTTGATCGTCTTATATAACGATGGGTGAATTAGACTTACCACTTGGTAGCGGCTCGCCGCCTGGTCCATTTTCATATACGGCCAGCCCAGCCAGCGGCGAATAAAACCTGTAAATCCTTGATTAATTCAAATTAAAGACAGCCCTCGATCTTACTTGAGATCATATAGCACGGATCAGTCATATACGGAGACGCTAGTGTTTCCCATTTACACAATAGCCATGACTGAACGCGAACGCTCATGCAGAGACCGTCACGTCCTACAGCGAGAAACAAAGCGAGTGGGAGGAGATGTCCATGACGCACTGTGCGCGTCAAACTCTTTTTATTTAATAATATACAGAGATCGACTCATATAATTGTATTTGAAAAATAATCATAAGTATCTTCACCAAGTATACCCAAATGTTTCATTGTCATGCAAGATAGGCTATGTGACAGACGAAAAAAAAAATACAGGTTAATTTGATAGGTTTTTATTTTTTATTTATTTTATTTATTCCGTTTAATGAATGGAGCTTTGGAAATATAAAATGAGCCGTTGTTGTAGGGGTAGGCCTATATAATTATTATTATTATATAATTTATTATTCTTTTTTTTTCGATTTTTTTATGTAATTCGAACTCTGTGTGTTTTTGGAAAAACTGACAAAAGTTCCTTTTCCACTTGAATATTTGTCCTTGAAATATACTTGCTCTTCAAGGTGACCTGATTATAAATGTTGTGTAAACACTCTCCTGTATTAATCTGAGCATATTGATGGCACCGTTAATTCACTGAACAGTTTCAATCCCCATGTGTTTATCTTATCTGTCAAATTATAAATGGAAGGTCAAAGTGACAGTGCAGTGATCCTTCAGTCAACAACTACCAGATTGCAGTTCTGAAATCAAGCATGCATACCTCCATCTACTGGACAAATAATGCACATTTGTGTACTGTAAGTTAAAATATGACAGATAATTTTGAAATATGAATAAGTATTTATGCAATATAATAGTATTAATTAGTATTATTTTATTTTTATTTTTTAAGATTTGAAGTTCGAACAAACTTATTTGAAAGACAGATAAATATCAGATAGGCTATCATACACAAAAAAGTAAGGAACAGTAAGGAACCGTAGATGAATATATGTAGTTTATCTACATATTTTTCAAAGTGGAGTATTAATTAATATAATTGCCTCATGTGTAAAAACAATAAGTTCAGACAATATTCTGTGATGTAGCAGTATGACACAAGCATATTAATGAAATGTAACAACATAAAGATTCAAAAGCAGCTCAGCTTGTAGTTTTCAGCACACTGTTGATGTGATTTTTTACAGGCACTAGAGGGCCACCTTAGGCAGGGCCATAAACATGATTGTTTGTTGTCATGCAATGAAGCCAGATCCAGCAGTCTTATAAACGAACAATACCTCTACTGACTACCATTTCCACTAGTCTGTTTCCAATAAAATAAAAAATAAAACACTAATACGAAATCATATGTAGATAGATAGAAAATTCAAAAATTGTATTTATTTCACAAGTACCATGACAATAAAAAAAATGTTTTAAACTGTGTATAAATTTCAGAGGGGCTGTTTTGGGCATACAAACAAGCACAGATACTGAGGTAAAGGTGAAGACAAAAAGTACACAGACAATTCTATTAAAATAAATAAAATAAATAAAATGTACAAAATATATGCTCTGTGCATTGATATATATACACACACACTGTAAAAAAAAAAAAAAAAAAAATCAAGCGGTTTCAAGTAATTATTTAGGAACTAGTTCCACAGAAATTTTGTTCAGTCAATTTCTGACTTCAAAGTGTTATCCGAATTGTTATTTTTTAGTTGGCTCAACCTTTACTAAACTAGTTTTATAGTCCATTCAACTTAAATGTTTTAATTGGTCAAACATTTAGAAGACTACAGCAAGTTATCTCAATTAAAATTTAACTGTTTACTCCATGTGTTTTATGTTACCTCAACTAAGATTTATTATTTGGGCATCATAAGATTGCTGGGGAACTACATAAACATGTTTAAAAATAATAATAATAATAATAAAAATGATTAACTGGTGTTTATCAAACACTAAAAACACATAGCCTTTATTTAATAACAATCTTCACACAAACATACAGGGAAAAAAAAAAGTTACCAGGTGTTATAGTACATAAATGTAAGTGTTACAGTATAAAATCAAATCAAGTCACCTTTATTTACATAGCACTTTATACAATACTGATTATGTCAAAGCAGCTTTACAGAGCCAAACAGGAAAACAGTTTGTCAATAATGCAAGAGGACATTAACAAGTCATTTTTCCAGTTAAAGTCATTTCATTAGTGATTCAATGTTGACATCATCCAGTTCAGCTCTCTTCCAATAACGTCTGTGCAATCAGCCAAGCATCCCCAAATAAGCAAGCCAAAGGCAACAGCAGCAGGGACCCAGCAGCGGGGGGGGGTGAGTTCTCCTCTGGCCAGATGAAACCAGCATGGCGTGGTTTAATTCTAGGCTGCAACAGGTCAGATTGAGCAGAGGACTTGTCTGCTTCTCGTGGTCTTGTCCCGATGGCCAACGAGGTCTTTGGAGGGGATCTGTCTCTGGAGCTCATCTAGGTGTCCTGGTCTCCGCTGACATTCAGGGCTGTCGAGGTCATCTCTAGGTGCTGATCCACCATCTGATCTGGATACGGACTGGATCCAGGTGACTGCAGTGACCATCTGATCTGGATATGGACTGGGTGACTACATTCACCTCAGAATAAGAATGAAACCGACTAATATTAGTGTAGACGCCACTGAGAACAGTAAAGCACATTATAATAAATAATAATAATAATAATAATAATAATGATAATAATAAAGTTACATTTATATAGCACTTTTCTAGGCACTCAAACGTTAGGACCCACACAGACCACAGGGTGAGCACCCCCTGCTGGCCTCACTAACACCTCTTCCAGCAGCAACCTAGTTTTTCCCAGGAGGTCTCCCATCCAGGTACTGACCAGGCTCTACATACAAGGGGGGGGGGATCTCCTCAACCACCACCAGTGTGCAGCATCCACCTGGATGATGCGACGGCAGCCATATTGCGCCAGAACACCCACCACACACCAGCTTACTGGTGGAGAGGAGACAGAGTGATGAAGCCAATCAGTGTATGGGGATGATTAGGAGGCCATGATGGTCAGAGGCCAATTAGCAAATTTGGCCAGGATAACACCCCTACTCTTTTTCGAAGGACATCCTGGGATTATTAATGACCACAGAGAGTCAGGACCTCGGTTTAACGTCTCATCCGAAGGACAGTGCTTTTTACAGTATAGTGTCCCCGTCACTATACTGGGGCTTTAGGACCCACACAGACCACAGGGTGAGCACCCCCTGCTGGCCTCACTAACACCTCTTCCAGCAGCAACCTAGTTTTTCCCAGGAGGTCTCCCATCCAGGTACTGACCAGGCTCAACCCTGCTTAGCTTCAGTGGGCAACCGGTCTTGGGCTACAGTGTGATATGGCTGCTGCTACAATTATAATTGTAGTTTAAAAAAAAAAAAAAAAAAAAAACCCACTCTAAACATTTACACATTACCTGTAATGAAAATAAACTCCTAGTCTTGAAAGGACACACAGTAGTTGCAGTGGAGCGGTCTGGTCACGAGCCAGTGTTTGGTGCATTAGAAGAACTGACTGGGTTGCATCTGAAATCTTGCAAAGATGACAAAGCACCAATGAAACCTTTGGCCACACCCTGATGGAGAAAGAAAAGTACATTTAAATTTATTTAAAAAAAAAATAAATAAAAAAATAATGTGATGCCTTAAATCATTTACAGTGCATCAATATCAGTTAATTAAATTTGTGATGAAACAGAAGTTGCAACCTTTTTTTAGTACAAATCCTTTTCACAATCCATTGCACAACAGGAAGTATTGATGCTGACTGGATTTGTAATAGAACATGTATGAGAATAATGGTCAAATTTATAACTGTTAATTAATATTCTAAAATAAGATCTTCATGTTGTATATAGCCTACAAAGGCGACCTCCGGAGGATGCAGCCTTCCGTTTAAACGGCCAAAGTTGGACAAATGTTCTAACCAGAATTCATTAGGCTTGTTCGACTTCATGCGGTGCCGCAAAGATCGGCTGCCGCGTGACAAAAGCACTGCATTCTGGTTAGAACATTTGTCCTATGGCGAGTGCATCGTGCCAGTTCTAAGGCTTAGCAGGAGAAGTAGAAGGAGCAGTCTACCCTTCCGTCACAGTCAGTCCAATTTTGAATGGGACTGATAGGGAGGGCAGATGATAGACCCGCGGCGACGTCATTGCAGAACCAGTCATTGACGGCGGCGTACGTGAGAAATTTACATTAAAAAAAAAATGACGTGATAGGTACGTCTGAACTAGGTGCGTCGCATTACATGACGCCTGATACATACGTCATTTCTGCCGCCTTTAAACGCATTTAAGAGTTTACATTAGTAGATGTATTTGTTATAGGATATTGATTTTACAGTAATTAGTTAACCAACAAGGCAATAGTGCGTAAGAATTCCAAATTTATTTCATGTATTGTGCGTGTGCGTTTGTGTGTGTATTGGATGTTACGTTAGTGTTGAAGTGAACAACCTAAACCTGTTTTGAACATTAAAGGCATTATTTTAACTTGGATGCTATAGCCCTAAGAGCCTATATGCTCAATTTTTTTTTCGTGATCTTGCCTGAATTCTCTTCAAGTCATTTATCATTTTCTTCAACATTAAATGAGGTGGAGAACAAGTTATTCTGAGAAAACATTCTTGGTTTCATGTATATAGTTTATCTATTTTGGAAAATAAGAGGTTACAAATAGTATAACAGTAAAAAGGTGATGGTAGAAAGGATTTTTTTAAATTATTATTATTATTATTATTATTATTATTATTATTATTAAATTTGTTAAAGGAATACTAACATGTTAACTTCTGTCCAAAAAGAGGAGCAGTTATAATAGATGTATGAACTTCTGATGCTCAGGAGGAGAACAGCAAATTCTAAACCAGGGGTTGTCAGCTATGGTCTTCAAGGTCCACTTTCCTGCAGAGTTTAGCTCCAACCATAATCAGTTGAGAACTCCTGGTTTAGAATTTGCTGTTCTCCTCCTGAACTATTATAATTGTATTATAACCACTGCTCTAAATCATCAGCAATTTCAACTGCAACCTGAAGGCTTTGATGTTAACCTTGTCCACTAGATGGGGCTATAATATAAGGAATCGTTTTAGACTAATATTATTAATTTGTTTCTATCCCTTTGAATGGAAATAAATGCATTGATTGATCTAATTCATTTGTGTAACTTGTGTATTGACAGGATAGTTTTAGATAGTTCATTTACATGTAAGTTTGTGAGATGTGAATCACTAATAATTGATGGTGGAAAAATATTTTTTTAATATCAAATAACCTTTACAATAATTTACATAATTTCTGCACTTTAAAATGACTGTTGTTGCTAGGTGCTAAGGCTATGATGAGATGAGTTGTGTTAACTTACCTGCATTCTTCAATATTTTTGTATTTATCATTTATAATTTATTTTTAAATTAGTAAAGTATTATTTAACAGGCGGTGATCTCAAATATTAGTAGCAAGTAGGCTATTGCTTTGAAAATAGCCAAATCAAGTCCATTACTTGGAAAAAATGGATTCCTCCCTTCACTCTAGGGAAATGGTTCTAAATGGTACCAAATTAGGGTTCTTCAGCTTGTAGCAATAGCAGAACCCCTTTTGGTGCCAAATAGAACCATTTTATAAGGTTCCATAAATAAACTGTCTAATTTTTTATCCTTTGAAAGTGCTATAAAGGACCCCAATGGTGTTGTAAATGTCTTTAATTTATTTTCATTAAGATTAGTATATCATCTTTATATTATTGATTAGGGATGGGTAGATCGACACCTAGTGTCGACGCACTAGTGCTTCGAAACAGTGTTCCGGAGCATTGCTTGAAATGAGGCGGTCACGTGACCTGTGAAGCTTCGTTACCTCACTGACACGTCACGCCGGACTCAAATACAAAGCGCGTCGATTGCGCTGTCCTATACCCGCGATCCATTTATATCAATATAATAACTACATCCATCATGTCATGCCTACATGCATGTAATTTATTATTTTTACAAGGTGTATTGTTAAAGTACACAAGTTTGATGCAAGTACATATAAAGAACAGAAAGTCTGTCATTGTAGTGTGCAAAAACAATGAAATTTGGAAACTGTCACTGCACACATGCGCCACCATCTTGCTAATGACATGTTCGTTGGGATGCATTTGTATATTAATAAACAAATCATCTGAATGACACAGTTGGTGTAGGAATTTATTGACCATCAAATGGCACAGTAGAGCACTGTGTCAAAAGCTTTGAAGCATCAACGCAGTTTGTTGTAAAAGCCTCACTGCTTCAGAAGCTTTGTTCGGCACATTCCTATTATTAATATTAGTATTAAAGATGACTGACTAAAGTAATTAGTTGATTTTAAGACCCTACAAGAGAAGAATGATATTTATCAGTTTGTGGACCTAAAGGAAAATTATATGAATGAGAAACAGCGGTGTTACGTTCCAGTTTTATAATTGATCTAGGGGAATAGAGGAATACATAACAAAATGAAAGGAAAGTCCACATGGAGCCTCTCATCCCAGTCCCAGCCCTAAAGAACACTGCCAACCACTAAAAGATCCACTACAAGTTTGATTTATTACATGAAGGGACCACAGAAACAAAGCAAATATACTTCAGGATGGGGCAAGGCCAAGGTGACGAACAAAGACAATAGCACTTCCTTAACTGCCTAACTTCCCCAAAAACAGGAGAAAGAATTGACAAAAGAAAAATGGCACAAGTTATAATTTTTTCTACAAGTTATAAAATAATCTATTTAACAAGTATTAAATAAAGAACTATCAACATGTCAGCATTATTGGGAGCTAGATTTAACAATCTAGGCAGGAGCACAGCAGCAGTATGTTAACCGGAACTCTAGCACAGACTGACATTAAGCATCAGTTAACAAACACCAAAAAACAACAACTAGCAACACTAGGCATAGCAAAAAGAGAGCACGCGATGGCTCAATCTTCCCCCTTTCCTCTCTCTTCAACTAGGCTTTCTTGGTGGCTTTTATAGCTGGTTTCCTCTCTGGAGGAGCCAATGAATGAGGAGTTAGTTGGTCATCAGCAAACGAGTATCAGGTGCCAGTAATCAACTCTTATTAGAGCAGCAGCACAGGAAAGAGAAAAGAAAACAGAACATACAAAAACTCTTAACTGACCCCAGAACAGTACAAATTACATCACAGGATGTAACAGCGGTTTTGGTGAGTTTTGCCTCATTGTGCCACATTTCTATTGTGTTTGGATTATATTTTGTGTTCAGTGTCATCATATAACGTTTTTTTGTTGTTTTTTTCTTTGCTTGAGTGTGAATTTTTTTTCTCTTATCTGTGAAATAAAGTTAACTCTGAAATTATCAAATTCAAAATAAGTATAATCAATTAATTAACTTTTATTAATACTATTCATAAAAGACTATCAAACTCAACTTGATCCACTACACCACACTAACTTATTTCTAAACTAATTTATAATTTTTACTAAAAAAAAAAAAGTAGGAAAGAAGACTTTTAATACTTAGCTTTTGTCATTTGCAAGAATCTCCTTCACCTGAATAACTGTATCTAAGATCTGGTCTCCAGTATACAGTAATTTTATATTTCTTTTTACATTTCCCACTCTGTGAGAACCTAAAACTCCAATAGTTTATGTATTGCATTTGAGTACTCAGGTGCTACATATTGGATCACAATATGAACATACTGAACAATATGAACATAGACCACTCCCCACAACATATAATAAAGCAATGTATATCTATCATTACCATTCACTGTTTTCCTAAATGTGAGCAAGCAGAGTACAAATAATGTCTTCAATTAATGATTAAAAACAGCAAATGCTGAGCAAACAAGGAAAAAAAACATGGGAAAAAACACAAGAAAACAGATAAATATGTACAGCTGAGCTGTACAGTAAATATTAATGGTTTCAAGAGTTTTCACAATTTCTCTGCAATGAACCATTGTGTTTATTTTAAGAAATCTCAATAATCATATTTTTGAGGGACATGGAAAAGTCTTCCATAAGTCTCCTTTTAATTTTTATTTTCCAAAGAAGAAAGAAAAAGAAATACGTGTTTGGGACAACATAAACATCTTTATTTCTTTAACCCTCTGGTACTGTTCTGTTCAACAGAGTTGAGTTTGTGGCAAAACCATTTACGGTCCTTGTATTATTTTATTATATGCTTGATACTTTTTATTTCCACAGTAACGTGCATTTGGGAATGTGGACAAAACTTGTGCTGTTGAAATTATTTGTAGCAACTTAAAAACATACGCCAGCAACACATGAGAATGCATCAATATATTTATAAATTTGCAAATAAATGTTTAAGGTTTCAAATTAAAACTTTAAACTGTTGGCTTTAGCATTTCTCAGTGGCGGCTGGTGGCAAATTTTCTTGGGGCACCACATTCAAACATTTTAGCATACATCCCGATGTGATTTATCCCAGTATAACAAAAAGAAAAGGATTAAGACATGAAACTTTTTAAATAAAGAAAATTGTTTTACCAAATTGAAGATTGAGGATTATTCTCACAAAACTATATTTTCTGCAAGCTTTTTTCAAGAAAAATTAAAACATTTTGTTTTTAATTTTAATAATAATTCAAAATTGATGTATACAGTCCAAAAGCAAAATCTGTGAGAAAAATAAATGTTACATTTGTTTAGACCATTTTCTATACATATATAAATAACTAAAAGTCAAGCCGCAGTACCAAGCAGGACCACACGGAGACGCCAACAGACCACTATCCCAGTCGCCTTAAAGTTATATAAATATACACGGATCTGTATTCAGAATTATTAAACAGAGCAAAACACAAATTAAAAAAATAAAAATAAAAATCAATAAAAACATGAATTTGTTGAGTATGGTGATCTGAAGGCAGCTCAACATGACCAGTGAACAGTTCCTCTGTCAGAGTGAATGTTAATGCCAATACACCACTGTACATAGCAAACTTCTATAAAAACACGCTTTTTCAGCAAATGTCCATTATAAAACACTTGCCAGACATGCGATCATACTGAAATGTGCTCATTAAGCTATCAGAGAGCGCACATACACGGTTTGTTTATTTGCACACTAATAATAACGGACTAGCGCGCGTCTAATAATGTAAGTTACGATTCATGTATGTCACTGACTGTAATCATCTTTACCTCCATTACAATTGTCATCCATCAAAACTTCACTGGTAAGATACTGGTTTGCTTTATTCAGACTAGTCCTGACTTCAAATTTCTTCTTATTAGCGGTATGTTGGTTCCAACCCATTGCTGCACAAGTTAAGGTTACGCATGATGACGAAAGCACGTTAGTGCTAGCCCTCCCGGAACCCATAGAGATTACATAGCAGTGCCTGCAGTTTGAAAAAAAAAATCTTTGTATGGAAGTCTATGGGAACACTCGGGGCGATTCTCAGTCTGACAGAAATTGCGCAAAAAGGGGCGGTACTACACAGAACATGACTCGACGCTGATTGGACTATATTTACAGAGGCAGAACAAAGAGTATAGAGGAGTGAAAGCTAGCGTAACACTGTGATTGAATGTGAAAGAAAAAAAATTCCCTCCTTTTCGCACTTTGGTGGTGTGTCGCCCGATCGCCCTAATGGAGAAACCGCCCCTGGCATGTCTATCATAAATATGTGGCCAAACATTACAGATTAAATGCAATTAAACATTAGATAAACAATGGTTTGCTCGTGATGTAAAGTGTAACAACAGTTGTCAGGCCGCTAGCGCCCTCTGCTGGTATTTGTTATAATATATAAAATACGTAAGTTTATTGTTTATACATTTCTTAATGTATTTTAATAGTGTTGATCAGTAAAACAATGACTACTTACTTTTGATACTTTGTCAACCAATTATTATTGCCTCATTATTACATGCATTTAATTCATACTAAAAGCTATTGTTCACTTATCTTAATTACCAAAAATATATAAATAAAATCTTTAGCAGATGATTAACAAAATAATCATTACTGACAGCCCTAGTTAAAACATTTGAAAATGAACCTGCATTGTTTTGAAATTTGTGATTAGAATAGTATTTTCCTGCCATATATTTTGTCATTTTTGATTTCTTGATAATAATAGGCTATTAAAATGACTTCATCTCCTGAAAACAATATCGCATATAGTCTGATATTGTGAGCTAATATATTCACACATGGTATAGTCAGCTGTGTTAATTAAAATTCTTACCACCATCAAAAGTAAAAGCTCAGAATGACATATCCCAGAATATTATGTTTATAGATTATAATTATTAATTTTATGTGTTTATATTTGAAGTTGTTGTAAATAATTGTGAACATAACATAAAATTGCGACTTTGATGGTGTATAATTTGTCATTAATCTCCAAGAGAAAGTGAATTATTAATTTTTTTTAATTATGTTTGTAAACAGTACAGAGATGACATTAATGACATACATTATATATTCAGGATATATTCAATGTCATCAGAACACAGGAAAGTAAAAGAAAATTGTTAATGATTGATAATAAAGATAACAAAGAAAATAAGAAAACCTAGAAAAAAAAACACATGAGGGTAAGATATTAATTAATTGTGGTGGCGACATACTTCTCTATGGCGCTGGTGTCACGCGTCTCCTTTCGTAGGCCATCCATGGCACAATCCACTCGCCATACTTTTGTTTCCCGGCGGAACGTTAAAGAACGCAACACACAAGTCTCCCGGTTTCCACTTTTGGGTGCCATTGCCATATGCATCAGACGTTTAGCCAACGTTCCGTGGGCGTGACATCTGAGGCTGAGACTACCCCTCCTCTGTGCTGCTGTAGTATAAAATCAAACTCCTGTCAGTGAGACGTTGAGACTGTCTCACTCATACCACATTGCAGGTACGCAGTGAGAGGGCAAGTGATCTTCAGACTATTTCCCCGGCAAAAATCCCAATTTTAAAGCAAAATGGTGAGTAGAATATTATTTGTTAATAGTTAATTCTACTGTTAATTACTAATGTACTCTAATTCTACTGAAAGTTTCTTTGCCTGTAAGTAAACATATTGAGTAATCACGCACATATTAGGTCACACTGAGCTAAGGATATAGTATGCACGTTTGATCTACTTCATTGAACTAGTGATGGCGAAGTGAAACGTTCTGAACCAGCGAAGCTTTCATCACAATTGACCATATTCACGATTGCTTCCTGGTTTTAGATAAACCAGCTCAGTCATTTCCGGTCAACTGTACGGTGCTGAAAGGGGAGTCATTTGCTCGTTTTCTCTACATAATCCATTCACAATTTGGAGAAAAATTGCCTTTGTCTAAGAGGACGAAATGTCCATGTATACTGTTTCAGGAATGACAAAAGCGAATGTTAAATTTATGTGAGTGAATCCGTTAAATTATGTGGCGAGTCATTGCTATGATTGACAGTGGCAACTGAATGAATCATCTTATGAGCCCATGTCAAAATAGAGCTGTGAATTAAGTGATTTAGACTAAATTCAGACTAACAAATCTACAGCAGCAAGTCTGTGTTGGATAAAACTTAAACGATGTAGTTATTAAATTAAATCTAAACATTTCAAATTATTGAATGTATTATTGTTATACCAACTTATTTATTTTGTATTTAGGTATTTAAATAATTCAGCATTATAGGCTGTCATCTGGCCTTATTTATTTAAATGACAAGTGACTTTGTGACTTCCTGCACTTGCTATACTTTATACTTCAGTGCGATAAAGTACTAAATTTGTTATAATATTTATTTTATAATAAATCAAAAGACGTGAAAAAACTAGGCATTTGAAATGGCAGCTGCAGCCAATGATTGATCCTATACTGCCATCTCCTGGTTATAATGGTAATTTCATTTTCTTCTTAAAAAGTCTTTATTTTTCACCGAGACATGTTTTTGGCACATTTTTTCACGTCGTCTTCATGAATGAAAAGTGAACCTTTAATAATGTGAATTTTACTGCACAGAGTTGAGAAATAATAAAGGCTTTAATTTTATAAGATTTTAAAAATGTGTTCATGGCTCTGAAGGTGAGAGATTGATTGTCGAGAATACCAGGCGCGCAGATGGCACTAGGGACGGGGGGGGACATGAACCCCCCCCCCCCAGATTCATAGTGACCCAATCCTTCCCCATCACTGTCTCTACGAAAGGCGACATCGGTAAACAGAGGATTAATCAGGGTTTCCGCTATGCACAGTAGCCTAAGTAAATGTGCACCGAGCGATTTTTGGAAAACGCTTTTGACCGCAGCATTTGACCGAGTCCCATAACACACTTGTAGCCAATCAGCAGTAAGGGGGCGTGTCTTGTGCTGATGGAGAGATGAGAGCGCTCAATTTGAGTGCACAGGACGGATATAAGATCGACTATAGATAGAGAGAGGTGGCAGATTAAAAAAAAAAAAGAGGAAAATATCAGAGAAACAAAACATTAAAAAGAAGGGTTACGATCAGGCAAGAGGTAGGACCCACATAAATATCGCATCAGCTTTCCAGCGGTGGAGAGAACTGAAGGAGCAGGAGTAAGGGCCCGAATCGGACGCCGAGGTTGCGTTGTTTCTTCTTGATAGGTCAGTAACGTTGATTTTGCTTTGTTTCACACAACTTATCCGTGTTGGTGTTTGCTTAAATATGCTTGGGTCATTTCCGCGATTGTCGTTGCCATGGTTGTGTGCGTAGGCTACGTGTGGATGGGAGATTTCAAAATCATGATCCCCCCCCCCCCCCCGTAAATAAATGTAAATTAATACTGTATATAAATTGCGGGCATCAGGGAGCCGCTATTATGCCTGGCATTGAAACTGCTTTTGAATGCACAATCGCGTTTTAGTTTCACTTCCACTTTCAAGATTTGCGATCATACTTGGATGTACTGTGGAGCGGTACTTACCACACATTTTACAAGATTAGATTGTCAGTGGTGCTCAGGATCTGTAAATCATTCGCCATCATCCTCAGCAATGTAAACCTTCACCATTTCACCAAAAATTCACCGTTCTGAATACGGATTCATGCTTCGGGCACACCCCTTAACCCCAACCCCCTATATATACCTATATACTCTACATATATATGTAAGCAATAAGGTACTCGAGGCCATGCTGTATCGTGAATAAATCACGGCTGAAGGGCGTTGTTAACCCCTGCAACCCCTTCAGCCGTGATCGATACTGTCCTTCCGCTAAAAAATAGTTCCTGACAGCAACACACATCAACACATCTCCGCGCTTGTATTTAGACGGGGAAGGGCGGAATCTCAAAATTAAAGATGAAAGATGCAACATAATGCCAGCAGGGATCACTCATACTTCATTAAATAAATAGCAAACAGTCAATTCTGCCGAAATACATAATACATTAAACAGTTTTGATGCTATTGATTGTTTATGTTGCTAAGGGTGTTGCTCAGTCATACACAGAACGGTTGGGTGAAGCGGTCGTAGCCGTGCTGTATCGTGAATAAAGCACAGCTGCTGACCAATCAGAATCGAGGAATGGAACTAACCATTTTATATATATAGCACATATAAAATGAGGTTCACCGGAAGATTATGAGCTGGTTTATCTTTATCCGGAAGTTCTAAAAAGCGCTCCGTGCATATGGTCAATTGTATCGGAAAAACGTTCATTACTCGAAGCTTCTCAATACGGTTTATGCTGACACCATCTAGTGGTCATAAAAATTAATAACTTCCAAAGTGTTATGTTCCATTACAGCCGCTGGTTTCACGTCTGGTTCTACTGATTCTTTGTTTTATATTCTATATAAATAATGGTCATTGTCAAAGTCATTCATTTGTGTCGGTGTGTACTTGCACTAAGTAAGATACATAAAACATAAATTCATAAATTAAATCTATGATCTGTTTATTTGAACTCTGCCTCAGTCTTTAGACTGTTATTTCATGGCCAAAGTTCATTTTTGAGCCCATTGTATACATTTCGATTAAAAAAATAAATAAATAAAAAAACAATGCTAACACACAAAAATGTAACAATGTAAGGAAACAGCATTGAAGTTTGCTTCGTTTGAACCAGATACTGAAACAGTCACGTGGTTTTCAGGCGAATGAAGCTTCAGACGCCATAGAACACGTGCTTTTCTCAAAACGAATCAAGCTCCGATACAGTGCTTCAATGTGAAATTGTTTTTTTATACAAACTTCGGAGCTTCCGTGTTTAACGTAACATCACTACATTGAACTTTAATAATATATTAACAAAAATAACTGAGAATGGAAAAGAATTCTAATGCTCTTGATAACTCATAAATTATAATTGCATACAGTAGCAGCAAAATAATGTGTGTAACCTTTAAAATTATTATGGTTAAATGTTTATACAACATATAAAACCACTCCTAGGAAATAAGCATTTATGCAACTGGACTTTTGACTCAAAATCTTGAGATAACCATTGTGAATCACTAGTAGCCCCAGTCTCTTCATATAACTAAATTTAGTCTGTCTCTTTAAAGCTGTAGTCCGTAACTTTTGTTTAAAAATTAAGTACAAAGTACAAAACCAGCCAGTAGGGGTAGCATAGTACACAGATGTCACGGTTCGTTACGTACCTCAGTTCGGGGGTCACGGTTCGGTACGATTTCGGTACAACAGGGAAAAAAAAAAAAAGAAATCTACTATGCTCAGTTCCTTTTCATTTATTTTGAGCAGACAGTAGTGCAAATTACTATTTTATTTTATTTTTATTTTTTTTCCTCATCTAGATGTGAAAATACTAAATATTATTACATGTTATATATATAAAATCTGTTTTGTTTTCATTGTGAGTGTACACAAATAAAAGCAGACCTTTATACAGTGATTATTAATAAGACAATAAGTGTTTAAAGTTGATTCTGCTGGTATAAGGAAACAGTTGAAGTGATCACACCAGAGCGCAATTTGATTTGTGACGAATGAGAGAGGTAGGATACACGAGCACAAAGCTCCATTTCGCAAACAGTTGAGTGCGTAAGCCTTTAAAGTAAGGCAGCGGCTATTTGCACTGTGTAAATAGCGATAGACGCTATTTACACTGTTAAAATAGCAATATTTTCTGCTATTTATACTACTTATTGCAAATAGTTGCAATTATCTGCACCTCAGTATTGTAGTACATT
>JAFVLL020023096.1:0-18563 GCA_021397915.2 Tor tambroides | reverse complement strand
AGATAGATAGATAGATAGATAGATAGATAGATTGATTGTTTTTTTCTCTTCGAACGCACCTATAATGCCATAAAATGTTTTTAAACCTTTTTATTGGGCCAAAACATTGTCTTAGTAGGCTATGTTCTTAGAAAAACAACATTGTGTTTCTATGGTAAAATTGTAGTATCCATTTTCTGATTAAAAAATGTAATTTTTATTGCAAATTATTACAAAACACAACTGTTACCATGGCCACTAGGCTATATCGGATCTCCAGTTTGGTTAGGAACTGTTCAAACACGACTTGTTCCTGAGCTATTTTTCGTTGCGTTCTTGCGACTGCGCTATTCGTACACACATATCAGATGGACGTCTTTGGCATTTAATGAATCGAGTCTCTCTGTTTTATTTTTAAGGGAAGGGAGGAGGGCATTAAGCTAGGGTGACAATATAGCATTATTTCAGCTTTGCAACGCTTCAATTCCGTTACAAGCCGTTTAGCGGATCTGAACGCGAGAACGCGTCCTCCTGTGTGAAGTTTGTGGTGAAGATGTGATGATGCGGAAGTCATGAATGATTAAAGGGAATCGGACAAAATGCCAGTAATCAGCAGCTCGGATATGTCAGTCAGTCTATTGTATAACATGGGATGTCTGATCGTCTTATATAACGATGGGTGAATTAGACTTACCACTTGGTAGCGGCTCGCCGCCTGGTCCATTTTCATATACGGCCAGCCCAGCCAGCGGCGAATAAAACCAGTAAATCCTTGATTAGGCCTACTTCAAATTAAAGACAGCCCTCGATCTTACTTGAGATCATATGGCACGGATCAGTCATATACGGAGACGGCAGTTTTTCCTATTTACACAAAAGCCATGATTTAACGCGAACGTTCACGCAGATATAGTCACGTCCTACAGCACGAAACAAAGCGAGTAGGAGGAGATGTCCATGACGCAAACGTGACGTCGCACTGTGCGCGTCAAACTCTTTTTATTTAATAATATACAGAGATCGACACATTTTAATTGTATTTGAAAAATGATTATAAGTGCTATATAAGTAGCTGTTATATTCTCACCAGTTATACCCAAATCTTTCATTTTCATGCTGGATATAGCATTATAGGCTATATGTATGTGATAGACTGGAAAACAAAACAAACAAACAAACAAACAAAAAAGATTTGATAGCTTTTTATTTTTTTATTTTTTTTTTTCAGTTTAATGAATGGAGTTTTGGAAATATAAAATGAGCTGTTGATGTAGGGGTATATAATTATTATTTTTGTATTATTATTATTATTATTATTATTATTATTATTTTATGTAATTCGGGCTCTGTGTGTTTTTGGAAAAACTGACCAAAGTTTACATCCTTTTTCACTTGAATGTTTGTCCTTGAAATGTGCCCTTCAAGGTGACCTGCCTATAAATGTTGTGTAAACATTGTCCTATATTAATTTGAGCATGGTGATTGACGGCACCATTAATTCACTGAACAATTTCAGTCCCCATGTGTTCATATCTTATCTGTCAAATTATAAATGGAAGGTCAAAGTGACAGTGCAGTGATCCTTCAGAGTCAACAACTACACCAGATTGCAGTTCTCAAATCAAGCATGCTCCATCTACTGGACAAATAATGCAAAAATTGTGTACTGTATGTTAAATATGAAAGGTCATTTTGAAATATGAATATATATGCAATATAATAATAATAATATTTATTAATTAATGTATTATTTGTAAACAAATAAAATCTTTTTAAGTTCTTTAAATTGGTTAAAGTTTGAGCTGGGATTATTGTGTTTGGACTGAAATGTTCTGATGTCTCACATGTGTTTTATATAAATAGGTCTGAAGAACAGTAGAACAGAATAATGTGGCACAGTCACAATATCAAAGGAACCATATAAATATGTAAGTTATCTAAATATTTTTCAAAGTGGATTATTAATTAATATGATCACCTCATCATGTGTAAAAATAAGAAGTTCAGACAAAATTCAGTGATGTAGTGGTATGACACAAGATTAAAAATGCGATGTTTTCTAGAAGAATGAAAGTAACATCATATAAAGATTTAAAAGCAGCTCAGCTCATGGCTTTTAGCATATTGTTGATGTGATTTCTTTTACAGGCACTAGAGGGCCACCTTAGGCAGGGCCATAAACTTGACTGTTTGTTGTCATGCAGTGGTGCTAGATCCAGCAGGCTAATAAACGAATAATACCTCTTTTGACTACAATTTCCACTAGTCTGTTTCCAATAAAATTATATATATATATATATATATATATATATACACACACACACACACACACACACGATTTTTATAACAATTATTGAATAAAAATATGTATATATAAATTTATAAACTATTTATTTATTTATTTATTTATTTATTTATTTATTTATTTATTTATTTATTTCACAATACCGTGACAATGACAAAAAAAAAAAAAAAGAATGCTTTAAAGTGTATAAATCCCAGAAGGGCAGTTTAGTTTTGGGCATACAAACAAGCACAGATACTGGGGTAAAGGTGAAGACAAAAAGGATATATACAATGATATTAAAACAAAAGAAATAATATAAATACAACAGTATATGAAATATATGCAATGTACATTGAAATATATAGAATATACATGTGAAATAGGCATTAAACAAATAAAAATACAGCATGAAAGTGATTGTAAAATAGAATATATACTAGCTATTGTTTTAATATATATAAATAATGTAAATTAATGTTGCTCAGTTATAATATGTAATATAATAACTATCTGCAAAATATTTTTTGTAATAAAGTAATAAAGAGTAGCTCAATGGAAATAATATATTGACCTAAATTATTTTTTTTTCCTGAACATTTTTATGAAGTGTTGTTGTTATGCATGGTCTTTCTTTATTTTGTGTCTAAATATATTGGCCTACATAAGCACAGGGAGTTTTGCAGGAGTGTCAGGTTGCCCCTCCTCTGTGCTGCTGTAGGTATAAAATCAAACTCCTGTCAGTGAGACGGTGAGACTGTCTCACTCATACCCCATTGCAGGTACGCAGTGAGAGGGCAAGTGATCTTCAAACTATTTTCCTGGCAAAAAACCCAATTCTAAGGCAATATGGTGAGTAGAAATTTAGTTTTAATAGTTAATTCTACTGTGAAAGTTTCTGTGCCTGTAAGTAAACATATTGAGCAATCATGCACATATTAGGTCACACCGAGCTAAGGATATATGCACGTTTGATCTACTTCATTGAGTGTAATGAACTGTAATAACATATTAACCAAAATAACTGAGAATGGAAAAGAATTCTAATCTGATTCTGATGACTCATATATGATCATTACATACAGTAGCAGCAAAATAATGTGTGTAACCTTTGAAATTATTATGGTTAAATGTTTATACAACATATAAAACCACTCCTAGAGGAAATAAGCATTTATGCAACTGGACTTCTGACTAAAAATCTAACAGTTATTGAGATATAACCATTGTGACTACTAGCCCCAGTCTCTTCATATAACTAAGTTTAGTCTGTCTCTTTAAAAGTGGCTACTGAAATAGATGCTTAATGTTTAATTTGACTGTTTTATATGCCATATTATTTTTTATAGCTAGCTTTGACCACCGCTTCATATTTACAGTATGGAAACTGCTGAGAGCTTTATGCCTTAAGTAATGTGGTTATGGGTGTGTTTGTGATTTTACTGAACGACGATCAGCATGTCTGTGTGTGTCCCACGATCTAGAAAAGTCACAAAGCTGTTCATGCTGGTTGAAAATATGTCAAATAATAACAAGAGAAAAGTGCATCTTACTCAGAGGGTAAAATTGAGCAATAATGAGCTAGAATAGTTCATTGCTCAGTAAGGGGGGGTTGAATGTAGGCCTAGTCAGTAGTTTGTGAATCTTCTAGAATAGGCTCATTTAAAACAAACCTACATTGCAAAATGGATTGCAGTGCCAACTCGCCCCCAGTATACAACTAAAACAGTGTTGTAGGTCTCAAAGCCTGTTTTTGCATGGAAAATATATTAGAACCACATGTGTAGGAGTTTGTTTGTGCTGAATTTCAAGGGCAAACGGTTCTCACATTCTAAAGGTCCCAAATCACACCCCTGAGGCCTTTTTCAGTTTGTCTTTTGGGAACTTTGGATGCCACCACAACCTTTAGAAACATTTCATAAGAGACATTAATAATTGCCGTCAACCTTAATATTTTGTAAGCTGGCTCTCTAAAACATGATGCTTGAAATGTGAAATGCCTAGTTTATTTCTAATATCTGATGAAAAGCATTTCTGTTCTCTTCTTTACAACTCATGAGGTAATGCCACAGTAAAGTTAACAATTAACAAACTTCAGTCTATGTCATATCTCACCACACTTTGTAACCATAAGTCACTTATTTGCTTTTTTGCAAACATTACACAGAATAAGGTTGAAGGTGGAAACAAATGTCAAATTCACTTATATAAATTAGTGAATTTGTGCATTTTAAGATATTTTAGGATAATTATTTCCTTCTTTGAGTCATCATGAAATTGACACAATGTATTAAGAAAGTAAAACTAAATTTTGATGTGCATGATTCACTACAGTGCACATTATTCTAAACAAATAATAATCATATGTAATCATTCATCAAAATTAAATAACTAGCTCCACCCTTTAAAATGATTGTCTTTTTTTCACTGACAATACCTTGGACAAGTCGGTTATTATGTTAACAATTAGCCAAGCAGCTATTTGGGCGTTGTTTTGGTAAACTCCTGTTCAGATCCGGCTCTGTCCTGATCAATCCAAACAATTCCCAAAGAATAAAATCAAGTCCCATTTTCAATGTTTTCAAATGCTATCAAAATATGGCACACTGTAAGAGTAAAATGAGTTTCAAATACTGTTTCATGTGTAATTCTATGCCACTAGCACAACCAAATAGAATTGCACAAATAATTATTGTCTCCAAACAGGTTTCCCAAACACATTCATAGCATATTTCAGTCTTAAAGAGGTTTTTAAGAAGTCTGTGGTCATACATTTCACTATCCGTATATATTGAGAGAATGAGAAATTTATGATACAACAGAATTTGATGCTAAAGGACAAGATATTAACTCACTGTGAGGTCAAAAGATGAGCAAATAGGGCTGATGGGTTGGTGTTGAAGGGTTTGGTGGGGGAAGAAGAGCTAGTGAGGAAACATGACTTGTAACAACCCATAAATAACTTCTAACCTGGCTGCCATGCCCAAACTAGGCAGTCCCATGTGCCTGTGTAATGTACCATCCCCCTCCCCACTGACTCACCAATAGACAGAGAGGGACGGAGGGTAAAAATAGGGCCCAACCCCAGGAGAATGAATTCAGAGGAAGAGTCATGCCCACAGAGGAGAAGCAGAGTCTGGATATTTCTTCTCAGGCTGATGTAGGCCACCTCTCTGGAGCGCAGGCACAGATTTAGGGGCCGAATCATTACAGAGCACTTTTATTGCAACCATGTGACTCTTATTTTTGCATTGATGTCTTCAATGCTTTGATTACATAATGGCAGTACTTACATTTTTGCATTTGGCAGATACTTCTATCTAACATCATTTGCATTTTATCAGTCCATGTCCTGGAATCAAACCCATGAGCAGAGCGACAGAGCTACTACCTTCACATACAGTATATATCAAGGAATATTTGAAACTGTAGAATAGATGATTCTGACTGGCCAATCGCAATATTCTGTCACCAAATCTTTTGAATGACAACCAATGCTTCTTATATCACTCTGCACTCTCTTTTTTTTCGTATAATAAAATCATTTTAACTGAAATCCATTAATCCATTTATTTATGATTTGATATGCATTATATATAATCACTTTGCATCAGGATCCTGATCATGGCTTATTTTTTTAATAATAACTTCTTGACTGTAAATAATCACAAATATTAATATATTTACATGTATACATGTGTACAAATATGGTATTCCCATGTTTTTAGACATTTTACCATGCCAATATCATGTTTTGTATGGTATTTTGCCATGTTTTTGGAGATTTTGGAAGTTTTTGGACAGTAATCATATCATGTTTTGGTGATTGGTATTTTGTAAGTGCACTTATTTTATTTTACTTTCGTTCAAAAGTCTGGGGTTGGTTTTTATGTTTTTGAGTCTCTTATGCTCACCAAGGCTATATTTATTTGATCAAAATACAACAGAAATACTGTTAAATATTATTGCAATATAAAATAACAGTTTTATATTTGAATATATTTTAAAATGTACCTTTTTTCTGTGATGCAAAGGTCAATTTTCAGTCTTTAGTGTCACATGATCCTTCAGAAATCATTCTAATATGCTGATTTGATGCTCAAAAAACATTTCTTATTATTATCAGTGTCAGAAACAGCTGTGTTGCTTCATAATTTTCTGTGGAAACCGTGATACATAGAAATAGAACTCTTTGTAACATTTTAAAGTCTTGTCACTTTTGGTTAATTTAATGCATCCTTGCTGAATCAAAGTGGGGGTTTTTTTCAACCCCATAATTTTGAACAGTAGTTTATATACACAGATTTATTTTAAATGAAAATGTGTTATTGTTTTTATGTTCATAAAACAAATTTTCCATGTTGTATTCTGATCTCATTCATTTGCTTTTTCCCTCCAAATGATTTTCAACACTCTTTCAACCACCTTTTAGGACACATGCTATAAATTCCACGTTAGGGTGTAGCTCGCGCTCTCGACTGATATAAACCTGTTGGGGCTGTTGTCGACACCTCAAGCCTTTTTCATGCTTCTTCAGACTTAGGTAGCCTGCGAGGAGCAAGGAAAATAGTGTTTGTGGAAGGTTTCTTGTTTAAGTGTGAAAAGAAAATAATGGCTATACTATAAGGGTTAGTAGGTCTGTCTGCCATATGTGGCAACTGTCACATCATAAAGGTTTCCCAGGTCGAGTCTTTCAGGAAACTCCCTTTCCAAACAAACAGAGGTGTTTAACATGCCATAATATGAATTCAAGGCTGGCTTGGACTTTGTTATCTCAGGGTTGTCATCTAGATAAGCACAAACTCTGACGACAAACATGTTTGGGGGCTTTGAGAGATTCAGCCAACACCTTTTCTCTGTCCTGTCAGCTGCAGATGCCAGTCATCTGTGACTGATGTCCTATAATAGACCAACCGCTGACTGCAAAGGACTTAAGGACTTTTTTTTTTTGCTTCTGCCCCCTGGTGGGCAAAACAAAAGTTCGAAAAGCAGCTACTTATTTTGAATTTGTTATATTGTTAAAACCGTTTAATATTATTTGTTTGTTTGTTTGTTTGTTTGTTTGTTTGTTTGTTTGTTTTGGCATTTTGCATCTTTAGACATGAAACAGAAAAGACAGGAAACTGAATGTGTATTAAGGAAGCAAATAGGGTTGATTTTGATTTAATATTGACTTTAACGATCTATAAAGGTATAGGTACAGGGAATGTTCTCAGAAATATTCTGGCAAGGTTCTGTTAAAGTTATGAATAAACGTTCATCTAGCATTGTCAATAGGATGTTGGTCTTTAATATCGTTTGCAAAATGTTAGCACAAAATCATTATTTAAACATCATTCATGGAGCTTTTTTTTTAAATGGTTTAGTTTGACGTTCGTCTAATATTTTTTTCAAATGTTGCTATTTGTTTAAGAATGTTCAGAATTAACGTTCCATAATGACTGCAAAATTATAAAATGTAATGTTCAACAATCGCATAATCAAGAGAAACGTTTTTAAAACATTTTTAAAACTGGTCATTTTGAAGGTTCTATAAATAACATTTTCATAACTTAATGGGAACGTTAGCAGAACATTCTTAGAACTGTTTTTTTTTTAGCTGGGTAGCTGTAAGAGGAACACCGCAGAAATTACTGTCATCTAATATGTAATGCAATGCCATGCAATGCAACACAGTTACTAATAATCTGTTTCCTCTCCACAGCGTGAGTGCATCTCTGTCCACGTTGGCCAGGCTGGCGTCCAGATGGGGAACACCTGCTGGGAGCTGTACTGTCTGGAACACGGTATCCAGCCCGACGGCCAGATGCCCAGCCACAAACCAGTGGGTGGCCATGATGACTCCTTCACCACCTTCTTCAGTGAGACTGGAGCTGGCAAATATGTACCCCGTGCCATCTTTGTAGACCTTGAGCCAACAGTCATTGGTAAATATCATAATGGTGTTTAATTTAAGGCCATTTATTTGTCATTTTAACATGGGGAACTTAAATGAGTAAAATCATTGCAGCCATAGGTGGCACGTTGCATTTATAATAGAAAGAAAAGAGATGGCACTGTTATAATGCTTTCACAACATTTATTATCAAATCTGGTTTATATTACTGAGTATTAAATTTTAATCATGTTTATGCCTCCAATCAGTATTAATTAATATTTTGAATTAGCTTTTTTTATATTTTTATTTTTCATTTTAATTTTAGCTTAAAATAGTCAGTGATATTATATATATATATATATATATATATATATATGTATATATATTATAATTTAATTTACATTATTAGAATGAAACAATTTTTTTTAATTAAATGTAAATTGTTTTAAATTATTATTTTCATAATAAAACATTATCACACTATTTATTATAACACAACATTTTT
This sequence comes from Tor tambroides, assembly GCA_021397915.2. Lineage (NCBI taxonomy): Eukaryota > Metazoa > Chordata > Actinopteri > Cypriniformes > Cyprinidae > Tor > Tor tambroides. The sequence continues at coordinate 9,917 of JAFVLL020023096.1, read as the reverse complement.
AATTATTACATTAATTTTTAATTATCTGCTATTTATTGGGGGATCGAGGTCAGGATCAGTGTTATTAGTATTATTCATATGTTTTTTATATATATATATATATATATATATATATATATTCATATTTGTTATTTTGAATTAGATTTTATTTGCATTTTAATGTTAATTACATTTTTTGTTGTTTCTCATTTTTTTTAAATATTTCTATTTATCTTTCATTTATTTTTATTTCAGATAGTTGCTAGAGTTCTGTGTTTTTCATCTAATATTTATATTGCAGTTTTCATAACATAACTGGTCAGGATTTGGTTTTATACAGCATTGTTCTGTTATTCTTTCAGATGAGGTCCGCACAGGCACCTATCGCCAGCTGTTTCATCCCGAGCAGCTCATCTCAGGCAAAGAGGATGCAGCGAATAACTACGCCCGTGGGCACTACACCATTGGCAAGGAGATCATTGACTCTGTACTGGACCGCATACGCAAACTGGTAATTAGTGTTACATTTTATTACAAATGAGCTCACAATAACAGAACCTAAAATGCAAACTCTCTCCCTTCTTCCACACAGGCTGACCAGTGCACAGGGCTGCAGGGTTTCCTGGTCTTCCACAGTTTCGGTGGAGGCACAGGCTCAGGTTTCACCTCCCTTCTGATGGAGCGCCTCTCCGTTGACTTCGGAAAGAAGTCCAAGCTGGAGTTTGCCATTTATCCAGCTCCACAGGTGTCTACGGCTGTGGTGGAGCCGTACAACTCCATCCTGACCACTCACACCACCCTGGAGCACTCTGACTGTGCCTTCATGGTGGACAACGAGGCCATCTACGACATCTGCAGGAGGAACCTGGATATCGAGCGTCCGTCCTACACCAACCTCAACCGGCTCATCAGCCAGATCGTTTCCTCCATCACCGCCTCTCTGCGCTTCGACGGCGCCTTGAACGTCGACCTAACGGAGTTCCAGACCAACCTGGTGCCCTACCCTCGTATCCACTTCCCCCTGGCCACATATGCTCCAGTCATCTCTGCTGAGAAGGCCTACCATGAGCAGCTCTCAGTGGCTGAGATCACCAACTCGTGTTTCGAGCCCAGCAACCAGATGGTGAAGTGCGATCCTCGGCATGGAAAATACATGGCTTGCTGTTTGCTGTACAGGGGAGACGTGGTGCCAAAAGACGTCAACGTCGCCATCGCGGCCATCAAGACCAAAAGAAGCATCCAGTTTGTGGACTGGTGTCCTACTGGCTTCAAGGTGGGCATCAACTATCAGCCCCCGACGGTGGTTCCTGGTGGAGATCTGGCCAAAGTTCAGAGAGCCGTGTGCATGCTGAGCAACACCACAGCCATTGCTGAGGCCTGGGCTCGTCTAGATCACAAGTTCGACCTGATGTATGCCAAGAGAGCCTTTGTGCACTGGTATGTGGGTGAAGGGATGGAAGAGGGAGAGTTCTCTGAGGCCAGAGAAGATATGGCAGCTCTGGAGAAGGATTATGAAGAAGTGGGCATCGATTCATTTGAAGAAGATGAGGAAGGGGAGGAGTTCTAAAGGGGGAAGTGATGTTGTTTTTTCTACCAAATAAAAGCCAAATAAAATAAAGCTTTTAATTATGTTGTTGTTGTGGTTGTTTTGATAATTTGGTGACTTTGTCATGTATAGGCAATGTAATATATTTATTCTCTCCAATATTGCTAAGATTTGAAAAGAATTTCTTAATAACATTTTATAATTGTTTATAATATACATTTTATTAATGGCATTAAAACATTTTTATTCTTATCTTCTAAGTTTAACAAATCATTTTATAAATAATTTATTTTTATATTTATTACTTTTAATATTTAATATTTATCTTTATATATTTAACATTGAATGATATGATTTTTGAATATTTATTTTTTATTATATTATATTATATTTTATTATTATTATTTTATATCTCCTATATGTTTTATGTATCTGTTCATGGAAACTTGGTTAAAAAACCCTGATTTATAAAGACATATTATTAGAATTAATCATATTAATGATGGAGATATTTATATTTAACATAAATTATTATTATTAATTACTAATAATTATTATATTAATATTTAAAACTATATGATACATAATTATATACTAAAAAGACATCATTTAATTATTAGTAATCTGCTTATATGCTAATAATAACAATTATATTATTTAAATTAATTTAATAATCATCAAATTAAAAAGTGTATATTTTATTGAAGTGTAAATAATGCAAACGTTTTATCTGCTAGAAAGAGCCTTAATAATTAATTGAGATTTTAATTTTAATAATTAATTAAAATTATTTAATAAATGAGAAGCATTTAGACAATTGTTTTATACTTAGACTCGTTAGTCAATTTTTATAGACCTACACAAATTTATACTTATATATTTAATGTGTGCATTACAAATAATTATACAATATTAAAATGTAACAATTTAATTATTTGATAATTTGAGGTTTTACTAATATGAACAATTATATTCATTCAATATAATTAATACCCGAATTTGAATTTGAACCGTGGCCTAAATTACTAAAAAAAAAAAAGAGAGAGAGAGAGAGAGAGAAAAAACAAATTATTATTATCATCATCATCATCATCATTATTATTTTACCTAGACTAATTAGTCAGTTTTAATATATGCATTTTTTTAATAGGCAATAGGCACTTATGTTCTTTGGGACGTACCAGCATTGTATGGGTTAAATCGGCAGTCGTAAGTATACGTCACAGTTACGTTTTCTTTGTACACGGAAGAAACCGGAGAAATCAGCGGAGGACAGGGAGAGCGTCTCATAAGGTAAACCGAGTCTGACTTTAATCCTTCTCTTACACCAATATTAAATGGCTCGATAACAACATCAAGTAATTAGCTAAAAACCTAGTCTACATTTGAATGTTACGGGTCTCGCTTGGTGAATTCAGTGCCTGTGAAACACAAACCAGCTGTTCTTGAAGACGCCACGTTTACTGCAGACACGAATTCTTGAGTCGATCAATTATCGTTACGAATTCACGGTAAACACGTTTCACTATCAAGCAACTCTATCAAGTATCATTTGTCACAATTTCTAGGGCAACAGCCACGTCATAAAGGTGAAATATAGGGAGCCAATCAGAAAGCTCCGTCCTACACAGTGAATAATTTATTTTAGTGGAAAATTGGACACCGACAGTGGCTTATGTGAACAGTCAGGCAGTATTCGGTTAACTTGACTTGTTGGTCTAAATGGTCTTTCCCCATGTCGCTTCACAGAAATCAAGACAATCCAAACAAACAAACAAACAAACAAACAAAAAAGGGACAGACACGTGGTTTTTGTAACAAGAGTGAAATCGAACATTTCCAAAGGGTCTTACTGTTAAATCGTAATTAAATATTTATTCCAAAATATCCTACAATTAAAACAGCTTTTGTTATCAGCATATATTTTCATTCATTTGAAGTTGATATAATCAATTAAAATGTCATATTTGAATTGTTTAATCATAAGCTTTTGTGCTTATAATAACAATTATATTATTTTAATGAATTTAATTTCCTAATTGAAACGTGGTATACTGAATTAAACTGTAAACCACACATAACTGTTATAAGGTGGAAAAACATTAATATGATAAAATAATTAATTCTACTTATTTAGCTGAAGAACACACACACACACACACAAAATGACACTACACTTAGAGAGTTGGAGAGAAACACTTAAATAAATATTTTTATACCTGGACTTGTTAATCACTTTCTATAGAAATATACAAATTCATACTTTCATATTTAATGTGTGCATTTTAATATTATATAATTATTTATGTTAAGTTTTAATTATTTAATAATTTGATTTTATACTAACATTTAATTTACAGAAAACAAGAAAAGAGGATATGCTTAATCTGTTACAGATGTGTGGTTTTTGTAACCACAGTGATATTGAAAATGTCTCCAGACACATTCCCGTAGGGTCAAAGAGCTGTATATTAATAATGCAATATTTATTCCAAAATGTGCTGAAATGAAAACACAAAACAATACTGCACACAAAATGGTCTGGACAATATTATTTGCACTCTAGATTTTAACATTTGATAGCATCCCCACCTTTTCAGTGACAGTTCTACACATTGCTCCGTTCTGAATATGGAATGGTATAAAGAACAGAATAAATGAACATGGAATTGAATGAATTCTGAAAAGAATATGAATATAAGTAATCAAGTCTTGATCTCTTACAGTGCCTCTCCTCCATCCATGGTGGGTCTTAAGCAATGCTCCAGAGAAGATGGGACAAGCTCTGTGTATCTGCTCGCGCAGTGCCATCACCATTGACAACAAGAGATACTACTTCATCCAGAAACTAGAAGAAGGGTAAGACTAGTCAACTAGACTATTCAGTCCTTAAAACACTTGAAAGCTTACTGGAATTGTGTGAGCCCAACGATAGGAAAATATCAAGGAAAAATTATGTTTGAAATATTGTTATACAAAAGAGAAACAAAGCAATTGGGCAAAGCTAGCAACAGTTGCCATATATAATGGCGTGTTTATTAAACATCTAGAACTCTGGTTTCCTCCCACAGCCCAAAGACATGCGGGTTAGGTTAACTGAAGACTCTAAATTGTCCCTGGACGTGTGTGTAAAGACAAGACTTGTGTATGGTCAAGGTCGAGGTATCTTTATTAGTACCCAAAGGTAAATTTGTTGTGCAGACAAGTAGTTCAGCAGTCCATAACTAAAAACAATTCCATAGAAACATCAACATTCTATATTACAATCATAAAAATATAAAAACTGGATTAACTGGTTCTCGCCATGAATATAGCCGTAGATGCTGGAATGGCATTAAGAAGGAAATAAACAAACAAACATTAAACATCTTGATTGGGCTATCCTTCGTAATTATGCATGATCGAGTTTGCTCAAGTGAAATGTATTAGATAAAGCAACTGGTCTCATAAGAAATAACTGTCTTTCATCATAATTTCATTCTCTGCTTCCTCTAGAGGTTTCAGCTATGTGGATCTGGTAGAAGATGCACACGATGGCCGCTTCTACGCTCTAAAGCGAATCCTTTGCCATGACCGCGAGGGCCGCAAGGAGGCTCAGACGGAGGTGGAGATGCACCGCCTTTTCAACCACCCCAACGTCCTCAGCCTGACCTCACACACCTTCGTGGAGCGTGGCGGAAAGTGTGAGGCCTGGCTGTTGCTCCCCTACATCAGTGTAAGTGGGCCGTGTTCTGCTTTTATGTTCCAGGTCTTTAATAAGTCCAAGAGTCCAGAGAAGTCTGAGATGTTCACTATGTCATTTAAAAGCATTTCACGTGTTGAATTGTTCCTGTGCAGAAGGGAAGTCTGTGGTCTGTTCTTGAGAAGCTGCGGGATAAGGGGAGCTCTATGCCTGAGAGCCGTATACTGCATATTCTGCATGGCATCTGCGAAGGCCTCAAAGCAATTCATGACAAAGGCTATGCACACAGGTACTGAGAGTAAAACTAAACTTAAACCCAAATTTGGTAACTTATGTTATTAGTTTTGCCTTTGTTCTCCATTGAAGATGAGACTCAATGAAAAATAACTAGTTACTTAATAGTAATTAATGTAATTGGTAACACTTTGCCTTTTCCAACTATATTAGTTAATATGAACTGACAATGAACAATAGTTTACAGTTTCTAAAACAGCAGCAACAAGATATATGATAGAAGGTGCAATGTTCATTAAATAAAGACATGTTCATAAAAATAATCACAAAAAAAGGGTTACACTTTATTTTATGGTGTCCTTGTTACAGTGTAATCATACATTTAATTACTGAGTAATATTAATTAACTAAATGTACTTACTATATGGTTAGGGTTAGGATTAGGGTTTGATTTAGGGTTAGCCTACTTGCATGTAATTATGCATAATTTATTGTCATTATAATAGTAAGTACATGTAACGTATGTAACAAGGACACCGTAAAATAGTGTTACCAAAAAAAGATACCACCAAGTTCTTTTTTTTTTTTATACCAACTAATGGTTATATTATATATAAGGTGTGCATAAATCTGGTATTTGAAAATTATAGAATGGCCTTGATTGTGGCTCATTATTATTATTTTTTTTAAATATACTATTACTGTGTTTATTAATATTTTGAATTACCTTTTGTTTTTATGTTTTTAGATTTCATTTTAGTTTAAATTTTAGTCATTTTATGTGCTTCTGGCATTGTGTTTTTAGTACTTCAATTTAAGATAGTTGCTAAGTTTCTCATATAATGTTTATATTTTATTTCAGCTTTATTTTAATAGAGAAAACAATTTTTTATTCATTTAATCTGATTTTATTCCTGAGGAATCAGTTTTAGACTCAAAGCAATATCAGCTTGAAACCCCGTAAATCCCTAAAGAAATCAAAATAGACTGAAGACCTGAAGTCAAATAAAAATAGATGAAGAAATTAATACTTTTATATAGCAAGAATATATTAAATTGATAATCAGCATATTAGAAGGATTTGTCAACGTGTGCAATGTTCATTGGAATGCTCTCCTGATTGTTTTCCTGTTGGTATTATTACTTTAACATGAACTTTATTTCTGAAAACAGGGACTTGAAACCCACCAACGTTTTACTAGATGAGAACGATCGGCCTTTATTAATGGACTTGGGCTCCATGAACAAGGCCAGGATTGAAGTTCGAGGGTCACGGGAAGCCATGACTGTCCAGGTTAGAGCAGAAAATTGTCTAGCTGCACTTGGCAAAAATGATCAAATCAAAACAGTAAATGAATCATGTTTGTACACTTTCTCTTTCAGGATTGGGCCGCTCAGAGGTGCACCATCTCCTACAGAGCACCAGAGCTCTTTAATGTGGAGAGTCACTGTATCATTGATGAGAGAACAGACATTTGGGTAATTCTTTTGTGTGTGTGTTTTTAAGGATGCAATAGTTTTACTTTTTCAGCTCTTCTTTCTCAAAACAACATGCGTTACAGAATTCTGCAACAATCAAAACCAACCCATGCCATGTTGTTTTATTGCTGTTCAGTGTGTTCAGTTTTGTCTGTGCAGGTCTAATGTTAGCAAACTTTGTCCTTTCATATCTCTACTCCTTCAGATCAGCATAATGTTATGTCTATGACAGTCTATTATGTCTGCTGTAGGTAACCTTTGTATTTTCTGCTCTAGTCTCTAGGTTGTGTGCTGTACTGTATGATGATGCTGGAGGGACCGTATGACTTGATTTTTCAGAAGGGTGACAGCGTGGCTCTCGCCGTTCAGAATCCAGTCTCCATTCCACAGCTGTGCAGGTGAGCTTGAGGTCTTTCAGGGCCATTATTGTGTCAAATTCAGCCTCTGTGGACCTCATTGGAAAAGGCAGCACTTTGCAATGGCAGATTAATGTTTTTGGTCATAATCTTCATTCGAATATCATAATATTATAATGTTATATTTGAAGTCATAAGTTATAATATTGTATTTTGAACAAATTTTCCCTTTATTCCCTTCATTTTCCCTTCCCTTCAAAATGTACACATTGTGTAACATTACTTAAATGTGGAATATTATATTTAAAAAAAAAATTATTTATTTATTTATTTTTGCTTATCTTGTATTTTAAATAAAATGAGAATTATTATATTTTAAACAAATTATCGCATATTACAAACATTTTACACATCCAAAAATGTGGACATTTTGCATAATATTTTTACAATGATCAGTTTAATAAAACCCATTCAGTGGGTTGCATCATGAGGGCTAACATGATTAAATTACATGATTAAATGAATACAAGTCACTTTTAACAGAACCAACTTGTTATTGAACACTTTTAGTCATGGAATGAGAGAGTAGGGTTTGGCTCAACACTACAACGCTTTCTAATGCTAACATATTCCAGCATCTTGATAAATGGAGAATGCTACCTGCTAAAGAGACATCCTATCTTTAGCATATTTTTATCTTTGACAGTTATTCTCAAGGTCTTCAAACCCTCCTCAGCTCCATTATGGTGACCAATCCTCAGGAAAGGCCCAGAATCAGCTGGGTCCTTGACCAGGTCCAGAACCTTCGGGACTCAAACGGTACAGATGTAGATACCAACAGAGTATGATGCTTCCACTGAGATTTCATGTCTGTTTTCCAGTGGACTCTGGACGTTTTGGACTATGCACTCGGACAAAAACAACCCACTGAACTCACAAGCCTTGCAAACATTTGCTCTGTCTTACCTCAGTGAGCTCAGCACGCCATGATTACACTCTCGAACACGATCACACTAGCCTTCGCATCAATGTCTCGTATTTCACCCCAAAATCCATACTGAGCAATGAAATTATGATTTTGGAGTATAATACGAACGGGGCATGTTCCTGATTTTGTGGAATTCACTGCTATGGCACACAAACCACGCAATAGAGGGCAATAGCTCTATTTGCTATAATGGCTGCATTATCACAGGCACTGGCTACGTATCATCAAACCAGTTGTTTTCAGATTGTAATTTGGCTTATGAGTCTTTTTACAGATTTGTTAGCCTGTACATTTTAAGGAAGCAAAAGAGTTTTGATTGGAATTTTAGCTGTTTAAAATGTAATTGACATTAGTTAGGTTATTTAAACAACAGTTCTGCTGGTAAAGCAAGACATCTGAGGTTTTTGTGGGACTTTGTGTTGCAAAGGCCCAAAGATAAAGCTGTGTTACTGCCATTGGACTTCATTTGTGAAACAGATTTCTGACTAAATGGTTAGACAAAATCTTATGCATGTTGTAGCGTTGAAAAAATTGTTCTGCTCTTGTTTAATGAAGGAATAAAATAATAAGAAGTCATTTTAAGCAACTTGTTTGGCTATAGCGCTCAGCTTTTATCAGCAAGTGAAAGTGGTGTTAGTTAAGTTACGCTCAGTATTTCTTTCAGACTTGGAAAGGATGTATAAGAAAATGGTCATGCCTGTGAAAACTTGTTAATGCTAGTTCACATTACTTTACAAAAAAGATGCGTCCATTTTCTTTTTTTAACAGGTACAAATTTGTTTCATTTAGTCTAAGTTCATTTAATTGCTAACTGCAGTATTAAGGTGTTCTTTAAAGGAACCTTGTAAAAATATATATTTTAAATGTATTTAAGTATGCATTTTAATTGAGAAAGAAAGCCACATGCCTAGAGATAATTTTTGCATTTGGTTATTTGTTTATCATATCTGATAAGGCTCGGCTAGTGAGGATGAATCTCACAGAATAATGTCTGGGTTATAGTTTATCCCAAATATTAGCAAAAACGACCCAGACATGTTTTTAGGAGATGCCATATATGCATTACATGGTCTTTAATAATTCAGGACTAAATGAACCGAAGCATTCCATATATCTATTGTAGTTGGAATTTTATCTGTGAATTAGGACTTAAATGTGTTTCTGCTTTTTGTTTGTAGATGTGGTGGCTCTCCTCATTTTAACTAGGATTTTGTTGTGTTTCTAAAGGACGTTTTTACTTGCACATGAAATTCTGTCCAGGTCTGCTTCTGTTCAGGAATTCTTAATTATGCAAGCTTGTTAATTTATAGGATATAAGACTGGAGACTGTATCTTGGCATTCATTTAGGTGTATTTCTTTCCTTTTATAAATGGTGAATAAAGTATGATTGAAACAGCGACAGATGGAATTGGTTTGAGTTTCACCACACGGGGGAGATGTTGCTCAAGTTGTGTTGTGATCTCTAGTTGACACAGGCGGGGCAAACTTAAAACATGTTTTGGTGAGTATTTATTGACATTTTATAATGTTGTTGTTCTTTTTGGCATCAGGGGCCTATTTCATAAAACAAGTTTACCAAATAAGCCAGGCTTATTTCAGTTAGTCTGACTTATTTTGAACCAAATCAACTGACAATAAGTCAGACTAACTGA
>JAFVLL020023095.1:0-21411 GCA_021397915.2 Tor tambroides | reverse complement strand
AAAACAAAAAGCAAGAGCAAAGAGGGAGAAGATTATATGTCTTTACAGTCAGCGCATGACATAACCTTTTTAATTTAGAATATACCAAGGTCATAGTCGGCCTATAATAACTTGGAAGTAACCAAAGACAAACAGAAACCTTTAATCTGAGTTTCAGAAATAGGGCAGTGACTGATCAGCCGCCGTGCCGAGTGGGTGCAGCGTTTGGGTCCGTACGGTCATATGCTAAACACGCGCGGCCACATGAAAGCCCAGCTAATGTAGGCTGCTGCATCACAATAAGGGAAGTGCAGCGTGCCGCGGTGAAACGCCTTTAATAAAGTCAGTGTGTGCGAGGAAGTCGAGTCTGTCCCCACATGTCCCTGCCGTACTCACGTTTGGCCTGCGCTGACTGAACGATTTTAGCAATCCTATAAGACCACTGCATGTCACACTGTGCAACATGGATATAATAAACTTGGCTACGACGTGTGTGTAGACTGTACAATGACGACACCTATTGACTCGTATGCTACGACGCAGATTACTATAAAAGAATAAAATGTCATCAGCATGTGCTTGGGATGGGTGATACCACTTATTTTGTTTTTGATATGATACCGATGCCTTTGAGTGTCTTTTTACACTAAGTGCAAATAGCCCGCCTTGTTGGCAGAGGCTATTTGCACTAACTCCACCCACCAACGAGTGATTGGGATAGTCAATACTGAAAAAAGATGCTTCTTTAACATCAGTTTCAGTGGCATAGATGGTAAGGCACATGCTTTTTGACGCGATCGACCTGAGTCCGAACCCACCTTTCGCCAAACTTTTTTTCTCCCTTTTCAAATCTCATATCGCATCGGAAAGGCATTTATTTTCAATAAAAATGAAGGAAATAATTAAAAAGTTGAAAATAAAGTATCGGGTAGGGTTAGGGTAGTTATAGGGAGGGCTTTATTGTCCCAATAAGGTGGCATTCATTTAATAATTTGAATTAAAATTATAATTTACACTCGATACGTTATTATTGTGTACTGTTTTATAATGTACTGCAATACCAAGGTGCAGATAATTGCCACTATTTGCAATAAGTAGTATAAATAGCAGAAATCGTGCTATTTTAACATAGTGTAAATAGAATCTATAGCTATTTGCACTTAGTGTAAATAGCATATCGTTAAAAAATACTGCTATTTTAAGTGTAAATAGCATATATCACTAAGAAAATATGCTGTTTGCACTTAGTTTAAATAGTATCTATCGCTATTTACACTTAGTGCAAATAGCCGCTGCCTACTTTTCAAGGTCAGTATTGTCGATAACGATACCGATACAATATTTCTAAACTGAACTTTAAAATTATGAAATTTTGCAACTTATTAGGTTATATTTTTGTTTACACATGGTTAAAATATGTTCACTGTAGCGGTAACCATGGAAATCTACAAATAGTTGAACTGCCGTCACTTTAGTAAAGCCATTTTCATGAGGGACTGCCAGTGACAGGCTGTTGCATGCATAAAATACAACCTTTTTATCCTGACAGTGTATGGTTTATATTAACATTACAGAATAGAACATGATAAATACGAACTTTTAACATTCAATTCAAATACATGCAATTGCACAAACAATGTAGGCTACAATTTCAATTGGTTTATTGTGAATAACTCAAACATACATATTTTTTCTGTCCTCTGATTCCGTCGTCTGGGCTGCCGTTCCCAAAAACATCAATGCTTTCTTATGAAATGCATCCCCACATTTGCATGTGTTCAGATGAGCAGGAAAATAGTTCTATCGTACCCAATTATTCGCTAACATAGGTTATTTGTCCAATTCAATGCATATTGTACGCATTAATTTTTTGTTAAATAAACAATAACTGGTAAATAAAACACACCTTAGTATCCATATTTTTTATTTGAGTATCGATACTTTCGATACTCGCATCAGTATCGATATATCGATACTTCAGGATGATACACCCATGCGCTAGTGGTAAACAAAAAGAGCACGATAAATCACACTTTAGCAGTTGTATTTTTTATGTGTGCTGAAAAAAAGTGGAAGTGGGGAAAGAGGAAGGGATAAGAGCTTGAGGTAAGCACTTTTATGTTTTAGCGCCATGTCGCATTTTTATTGGTTAGTCAGTAAACGTGGATCGTAGCAGCAAACACACAGTGCGATGATCATGCTGTATCATAGGCTATCTTTGGTCGCAAGACCGTGACAACGGCCGTCTTTGAACCTCTGTCACCGTACGACAAAGGACCACTGATTAGGAGCCACGATCACAGAAATCGCCACAACTGTTTCACGATGCCAATTTTTCGTCTAGGACAGCAGAAAATCGTGCAGTGTGTTTAGGGTTTTAGACGCAGCGAATCGTCGCTACTGAGAACATACAGACAAACTGCGCTGGGTAGATTACTTAACAATTGTAATCTGTTATTGATTACAAATTACATGACAAAAATTGTAGTTAGTAATGTAATCCATTACATTACGCAATTTAGGTAATATAATCAGACTACTTTTTTGATTACTTTTAGATTACTTTTGACCTAACTGGTCTATCACATTGCTTTAAATAGGATAATCTTGCACTATATTAATATACAGAGCTGGGTAGATTACTTAGAAATTGTAATCTGTTACTGATTACAAGTTACATGACAAAACTTGTAGTTAGTAATGTAATCCATTCCATTACACATTTTTGACTTACTTTTAGATTACTTTTGATAACATTGATTTAAATAGGATAATTTTCTTATAGATATAGAAATACAAAGAGAGAAAATATATTACATTTGTTGTTATTAACAACATGAAGTGCATTAAACATTACATTATGTCAAGATTCCCTAAACTAGAGTTTGTGAAGGATGTTGCTGTGTGGTTTCTTGTGTATTTTGGGTGGTTGATATGTGGTTTTTCAGTCAAAAGGGCCTCTAAACTGCCAAAAATTATTTTCTTGTACAACAGTTTTGTCTTGTTCTACCTAAAATTTTAAAAAACATTCTTAAAACTAGAAAAAAAGCAGTTAGTGACATTTTACATTATGGATTTTAGGTAATATAATCAGAATACTTTTTGATTACTTTTAGATTACTTTTGACCTAACTGGTTTATCACGCTGATTTAAAGAGGGTAATCTTGTACCATATAGTCATAAAAATACAAAGAGGAAATATATTCCATTAATTGTTATTAACAGCATGAAGCGCATTAAACATTACATCAGTTTTCCCCAAACTGGACTTTGTGAAGGATATTGCTATATGGTTTCTAGTGTATTTTGGGTGGTTGCTACGTGGTTTTTCAGTCAAAGGGGCCTCTACACTGCCAAAAATTATTTTCTTACACTGTATTTGTATCTTGTTTTACCTAAATATTCTTAAAACATTTTTAAAACTAGAAAAAGGCACATAGGCCTAATCCATTACATTACACATGTTAGGTAATATAATCAGAATACATTACTGATTACTTTTAGATTACTTTTGACCTAACTGGTTTATCACATTGCTTTAAATAGGATAATCTTGTACCATATTAATATAATACAATACAGTTGTACCATATTGATATAACAAAAAGAGAGAAAATATATTTCATTCATTGTTATTAACAACATGAAGTTTATTAAATGTTACATTATGTCAAGATTCCCCAAACTGGACTTTGTGAAGGATGTTGTTACATGGATTCTGTTATTGAATTGATGTGGAATTATATGGAAATTATGAATAATGTATTGCTATTGTGTGAATAATCCTTTCAATAAAAAGGAACTGTAGTCTGATTACGAGTATTTTTAAATGTAATATAATCTGGTTGCTAGGGAATTTCTTGGGTGTTATAGTTGCTAAGGTGTTCTGAGGGGTGTATGGCATGTTGCTATGTGGTTGCTAGGGTACGTTGGGTGGTTACTAGGGTATTTATACGGTGTTATGGTTGGTTGCTAAGGTGTTCTGGGGGTGTAGGGCATGTTGCTATGTGGTTGCTAGGGTATTTTGGGTTGTTGTTAGTTGGTTTCAGTCAAAAGAGCCTCTTCACTGCAAAAAATAAAAAATAAAATAATAATAATAATAATAATAATAATAATAATAATAATAATCATAGTATTTTTGTCTTGTTTTCCAGCACAACTTATTTTATTTGCCAAATCTGCCATATTAATTTAAGAAAAAGCAATGTTTGATATTCTGTTCTGTAAATAAACTATATATAAATTTTATATTATAAAAATTATTTAATGGTTTTATGAATTATAAACATATCAGACACGATAAAATACATCAGATTTTTTTATTTTATTTATTAATACATTAATTTAAATATAATTATGAAAAAGGTATTATTTTGTTAAACTTTTGTATTAAATGCAACGTCTCTTTTGCTAAATCATCACTTTTCACCCTCTTAAATTGCATAAAAGACAAAACATGCCATTATTTCCCCTTCTTTCCCCTGTCAAGAGCTAGTTTGTTAAATTTATTTTCTCAAACAATTTCATTTTCCACTGTAGTTTGAAGCGTGCGTCATTTCCTATTCACCTTGTTTTTCCAAAACTCAATTTTTCACAAATAGCATCTAGCCAAACCAGCTTTTCCCTGCTGGAGCTCTGCAGCATGAGACGCGACACAAACACGTTCAGAAATCAAACTGTGAAATAAGGCGAAACTGTTAATTACAGTGAATCAGACAGGTGAGTGTGTGTTACTATAGTAACAGTCACTCACGTGTTTTCTGTGAGTCACGCCTGTCAGGCACATAAATGTGGGTGGATCCAAACTGAAGTGTTTTTATGCAATGGAAAATAAGGTAAAATAAGGTGGCCAGTTGTAAAAAATAGAGCATAACCTGCACTATTTATCCATTAATATTACACAAAATGTAAAAATTGAAACTAAACTGATTTATACATTAAATGTGTTTATAGAAAAAATTATAGAAATGCCCTGACAAACTTGTGTAAGTTAATAAAATCTTATAAATATTTAATCAGCTATATATTGTTAGTTTTAAGTGCAAAATAAAATATTATACGTATTTTTAGTGATGATGCATTTCCATTCTTATTTCCTTTCTGACTTTAATAAAATCTAAGAATATGCATTTTTTCTTGATGTTTTATTTAATCTCTCACACACACACACACACACACACACACACACACACACACACGTGTACAGTATATAAGAGAAGTTGTGGAAAGTTAGTCAAAAAGTGTGTGAACCCTGAATAAAGATTATTTATGCATTTATTTATGCAATTATCCAGAATTATTCATGCAGGTTTGAAACAACATAAGTAAATAATGTCAGAATGTTCCTTTACTCTTAAAGTCAATGTAAAATTGGCATTCGCAACCTATTTGACTTCTATATTTTGTTGCAATTCTGATTAAGAAATGAATCTTGTTTGTTCAATGGGGACTTGATCGTGATCAGATGAATAAAATATTTGAAAAATATAATAAAGCATGAGCCGAAATTATTATATAAGACTTTTTTGTCTTTGCACTGAAGTATCATTCACAACAAGACCAGGAACGTTCTTTAAGAAAGTAAATGAGGTCAGTTTAGATTTCATGAAGCACTTAAACGCCTGAGATATTGCTGAATCCGACCCTTTTCCACGAGATAAGTGAACTGTTAGTCAGCCTGTAAAACAATGACAGAAGGCTTTGGCCGAACGCAGCGAACAGTTGCAACAGCTTCTGTTGAGAGTCAATCCAAAAGCGATTTCACAAGCATCCTGTGTCAGAGGCAAACATCTCACATGCTAAAGTCCAGCGAATTCCTCCCGAGACCTCCCGGCCAAAACAGACACATCTTTGTCTGCGCTCGCTGCTTTCATAAGAGCCGTAAATTTGGTCAAAAGGCTTTCTAAAATGTTTATGTTCACACTGGGGGTGGACAATGTGTCAGCGTGACCCGCTGACCTCGACTTCCCAACACGTCTTTCGCTGTGAGAACAACCATGTTCGCCGCTCAATTAGTTTTTGGGTCAACCTCCGAGCTGGGTTGGATTTCTGCTCGCAAATGAAAGATATATAAACATCCTGTTAACAAACCGATTGCGCTGATAGCACGGCCTGGACAGTGAACATGCACGTATCGAGCAGCTTTGTTTGTTCAAATGTCACTCCTGAGAAATGTGACTCTTGTAAAATATGCAATGTAATGTAATGCTCAAAAGTGTTTACAAATAGACTTATGCTTTTATATTTTCACCAAAAGAAGCTGCTGACCATTTGTCTGAGAAACTAAAAAAGTGTTTACAGGTGACAGACCTGGAAATATCAGGAACTTTTAAAATTGTGTTTGACAGGCCCGGAAAACTTAAAGTCATTGAAATTAGTTTTAGTTTTAGTTATGCTAATCTCTAAAATATTTAATCAGCTATATATTGCTCTTTTTAAGTGCAAAATAAAATATAATTGGATACTGGATATAATAATTATTGTTATTACTATTATTATAGCAGCATTAGATATTAGCGTCAGTCTTCTACTAACTTAAATAAAATCTCTAAAAATGTACAAAAAGGAATATGCATTTTAGATATTTTTTATGTAAATTTTTTTTTTTTTTAAATACATTGCATTTCCATTGATTTGTTATAGTGAATATAAGCATTAGTTATTATTATTATTTTTATTATTCTTCTTATTATTAGATATTTGAAGCATTAGATATTAGCATTAATCTTGTTCTAATTTCAACAAAATCTTAAAAATATATACATATTTTAGAAAGAATATGCAAATTTTTAGTTATGCTTTATTTATTCAGCTAAATATTGCACTTTTTAAATGCAACAAAAAATATTTAAAAAAATTAGCATTAGGATAAATGATTTTTGCATTAGTTATTATTATCATTATTTTTATTATTATTAATGCGTTACATATTAGCATTAGTCTTCTAACTTCAATTAAATCTTATACAAAATTCTGTAAAGAATATGCATATTTTCCCTATAAAAATTATTTAAAAAAATTATGTAAAGAATATAAAATTAGCATTAGGATAAATTATTTTTGCATTAGTTGTTATTATTATTATTATTATTATTATGAATGCGTTACATATTAGCATTAGTCTTCTAACTTCAATAAAATATTAAACAAAATTCTATAAAGAGTATGCATATTTTTCCTATAAAAATTATTTTTTTAAATCTATAAAGAATATGCATATTTTTAGTTATGCTTTATTTAATCGGCTAGATGTCTGTGGCGAGAGAGCTGAATTAAAAAAAAAAAAAACACAGAAAGACTATATATAAAATAAGAAGGCCTGAAAGGTCAAGAAGTGTGGGAACCCTGAATAAAGATATCTTCAAAGTTTCATAATTTGCAGCTCATTTTGGCTCAATGGCAATGAAGTTTGCAGGTAAGAAAAATACCATGCAACAGATGTAAAAACTTATCCTAACTGATCATAAATGCGTCATTCTAAATGAACTGGAGTTTGAACCTTTTTGATGTTTTTTCAACCTGTAACACATTTGTGATATTACTACAGAACAGACTATTTTCAGATAACAAATTGTCCACAGGTCTGGAAACTATTTGAGCTTAATAAAGCGTGGCGGGCACCTGCATTGTGGTTTTTCTTTGCGGCCAAAAACGTTCGGTTTAATCAAGGATGTAAGGTACTGTGGGCCGTCTGTGTTACTGCTCACCGTATGAAACGCTCTCGACTCTGACAGAGCTCTGGACACTCAGAAAATATTTAGTTTAGCATATTACTATGGGGTTTGTATAGTTAGTAACCAAGATTGTGTGTTGAAAGGTGTGTAACTATGCAGAAAAATAGCTGAACTATACTTTTGTGGGTTGCTAGGTTAGGTGTTTACTTACTATTTACTGTACTTGCATATTGCATTCATATATTGCATTAATTTTTAGCTGTTTCTGAGAAACTTAATTAATGTGGAAATATCAAATCTGGAAATATCAGGGTCTTCTAAAATTGCACTTGACAGGCCTGGAAAACTTGTGGAAGTTAATCTGAAAAGGCGTTGCAATTTCCAAGAATGTCGTCAATTTTTTTAGTTATGCTTATCTCTAAAATATGTAATTTGCTAAATATTGTTCTTTTTAAGTGAAAAATAAAATGTGCTTGAAAATGCACATTGCAACAGTTGCCAAAATTTTGCGAAGAAACTCAAAATGTGTAAATTGCATTGCATTTCCAGATTTGAATATTAGCAAACTTATATAAAAAGAGACATTTCTATTTATTTATTTAATTATTTATTTATTTTGGTTATGCTCATCTCTAAAATATGTAATTGGAAAGATATTGTTATTTTTAAGTTTAAAGATTGATTGATTGATTGATTGATTGATTGATTGATTGATTGATTGTAAATTGCATTGCATTTCCAGAGTTGTCACAAGGGGTGCTATAATAGATTAGCATTAGTTTTTGAGAAAAAGAAAAAAAGCTACATGTATTTACTGTTTACCGGCATATAGAACTTACTGCATTTAGGACACTGTTCAGACAGAAATAACTTGGAAAACAACAAAAACAACACAACTTTTAAGCTGTATATTTCCCTGATAAACTAAATAATAAAATATAATATTTAAAAAAATATTTAAAAAAAATGCACATTGCAACAGTTTCCACAAGGGGTGGTATTTTATCAGTATTCTTCTATGGTCATTTTTCTACAGGTGTTTACTTAATACTTACTTGCATATAGAATTTATTGCATTTAAATGTTGAAATATCGAACCTGGAAATATCAATAACTTCTAAAATTGCACTTGACTATAAAAATATCTATTCTATTTTTAGTGATGGTCTTCTGTAAAATATGTAATCATCCAGAATTTCTTCCTTTTAAGTGTAAAATGAAATAAAGTAAAATAAAAAAAAATCACACTGCCAAAGTTGCCACAAGGGGCGCTATGCATAGTGGATATTAGCATTACTCTTCTTATTTGTTTACTTACTATTTACTTGCATATAGAACGTATTGCATACATGATGGCGTTCAGACGTGAAGAACAGAAACCCCACATTGATTCTCAGAGGCAGCTAGCCACCGTGAAAGACCGCCGCTAGATAAGTCCATTAAAAACGGGTTCTTGACGAGTACAGTTTCGAGGGGCCAAAGCGGGAGGTGGGAAAGTCTCGCATGCCTTCGAGCTTGACAACAGGCTGAGACGGCAGGACCAGCGCGAGAAGTCAAAGCCGAGCATGACAGCGGAACAGAGGAGTCGATATTTAATCAACCCCATGCCGCGGCAGCTTTTGAATATTTGATGGCGCTTTTCTTCGATGATTACCTTCCCATTACGGTATCTTGTCACCGGTTGAAGGGAGAGGTTTTGGCTCCCATTGTTTGGGCTCAGCGCAGGTTTGGTGTCCTCCAGGGCTGGACGCTATTGTCAAGCTGTCAACTGGCTGCTTTCCTGTTAGTCCACTATATTCTCTGTTTCACATGCCCCTGGTACGCTGACTTATCACACCTGCCAGTCACACTCGGCCGTCCACGATGGGCACTAAAAAGAAAATTATAGAGAGAGAGCGCCTACCACACAAGCTGAATGAATGAACGCCCATCTTGATCCCACAGTTTAATTTACTGCTCTCCATGAGCGAAACGGGATTATGAGATGCCATGTTTCATAGAGGGAGAACCCTCCCGTCGAGAGCGGTCTCGCCCTGGACCTACATGACCAGCGAAAGTGCAGCCATTGTGCTTCGAAATTATTGCTTAGGCTTATTCTACACTTTTTTACATTGTATTTTTCCCCTTGAATTCAACTTATAATGTTTGTTAAGGTTTCTTGCATCAAGACCAGTCAAATGTTTTTGGTCAGTTCTCCCATTCTCATATCTCAGTCTTTGCCTAGAGTTTCTGATTTTTAAAATCTTTTAAAAATCAGTTGAAAATTTCTATTAAAAAATGCATATTTTTAGTTATGCTTTATTGAATCTCTTTTGAGTCTAATTATACACAGTAATCACAACAAAAAGAAGAGTTTAGTCAAAAATGTTTGTAATTCAGTTTATGATGTTCCTCAAGGTTTCTTGTTATCAAAACCAGTCATATTTTAGTAATGAAAATGTTTTTGGTCAGTTCTCCCATTCTCGTATCTCAGTCTTTGGATAGAGTTTCAGATGTTTAAAATCTTTTAAAACTCAACAGAAAATTTCTATTAAAAAATATGCATATCTTTAATTATGCTTTATCAAATCTCTTTTTGAGTGCAATCATTTCAATTCAATTTATGTTGTTCCTCAAGGTTTCTTGCCTCGAAACCAGTCATTTTTTAGTTTTCCAGCATGAAAAATGGACATAAAAAACACAGGCTGTTTTTGCTACTTTACTTTTACGGGATTTATATGTAAGGCTTGAAATGTTCTTTATACAAATGCATTCTTGCTATGCAAACATGATTTCATGTGTTGCTGTTTTCCGGAATGCACTAGAGTGCATTTATAGTCGCAATTTATAATGCAATGCAAATGCATGCTGCAATCTTTGCATTGCCTCAAGGGGCGCTAACATATATTAAATGCATTTACATTTATGCATTAATTTGGCAGATGCTTTTATCCAAAACACATTATATTGCATTGAAAGACATTATATATAACATATAGGCTCATGGTTGTGAGGTCAATCTCATGACAAAGTTAAGATTAACTTGCTTTTGTTCATACTCAGAAGTTTGAACAAACCCTTGACTCTTTGTATTAATTTGTTGTGCTTGTTTTTTGGACCAAAATTCTGACATCCTCATATAGAAGACAAAAGCAGTTGTATATTTCACTACATTGTGCTTTAGGGAGCAAACATTACATGTGTCACATTTAGCTAACTCCACATATATTTACTGAGTGTCTTTGTTGTGGTTGGAGTAACCGCAAGCATTCTACAACACTTCCTTCAGAAGAGCAGCCTGGGTCGTGGAGACGACTCTAAGATCCAGACCAATAAAATGGCTGAAACTCGCTGGTTAGTATAAATGTGTTTCATAGCGGCCGCAACATCCTGATCAAAGCCTGTGCGCCGGTGGCGATAAGATCTGTTTGTGTAGGCCTCGCTCCACCAGCCTACGAGAAGGGAACAGAGCTGTGAGCCTCACCCGCGGCTGCCTGTAAAAGGAAATATCAAACACCGCTGATGTCTTTTCCGAGGAAGTACTTTTAGCTGGTAATTATTGGCTGGGCGTAAGCCCTTCCTGTTTGATGAGCCACTGCAGAAAACGACCCTAAAGAATCATTTCCATGATGTAAACTGTTTATTTAAGACGTATATGTTGCGGGGGAGGAATCTGACTGATTTTTCTGCATGCAAAAACTTTTTCCCTATAAGTGAAGTTAAATTAATATGCATTTAGTTTATAAAAGACTACCATCTAAATGACAAGAATGAAGTATATATTATGTACAAATGTACCAAAAAATTCACTGAAATCACACGTCTTAAAAATAAAGGTGATGCAATAGAAGAACTATTTTTTGCTTCCCCAAAGAGCCTTTTAGTGATCCGTTTTTAAAAGAACCAGGTTTTCTTGTGCAAAGAACATTTGAATGTGAAAAGTTCTTCATGGAACCATCAGTGCCAATAGAGAAACTTTACTGGATGTAGAGAGTCAATGTTAAAATTAAGTGTTATTTGTACATTTTTTTTGTGCAGGATGAAAATAGGAGGACATTTGTTTGATAATACTGAGTTTTGTTGAGATTTAGAAGAGTTTAGAAGAGATGTTGGCGTTTTGAGGGTTACCAATGAGGTGAAGAGTGGAGCTTGTTCTGAAGTGAAGGATGGGCTCAGATTGACATCCTTAAAAACTGCATTTAACATTGTTTTTATTCGTAAAATGTAAGTTGTTCAAAAATTAGAAAAAATTCCATATTGTGAGACTGCAGAATTGCAATAAATAAAATATGAATTGTGACAAAAGGTTGCAATTCTGAGAATAATTTTGAGACATAAACTCAAAATTCAGAGAAAAAAGTCAGAAGTGTGAGATATAAAATCAGAAATACAAGAAAACTTTTTTTAATCCTGTGGTAATATTTTAGGGTTATTATATATCATTTAATGAGGTGAAAGCCGCTGGTGTTTATTTTGTATTGCTCATGACATCAGCAGCGCTCATTAAATGTCAAAGGATGCAGTTGGTTATTTGCATCTGCAATAGTTTAGGCAAAACTTTACACATATCACACCTTTGCTTCCGCTTCCAATGACATAGATGAATCCGCAAATTTTAAATGCATACTTCTTGACGTCACAAGTGTGGATAAATAAGCCATTATTTACATAAGTTTGTATTCCAAAAACAATTTTAAGGATGATGATTTGAATGTGGACAGACATTGGCCAGGAAATACAGAACATCCTGCAATACTTCATAAATCTACAGTGTGTAGATTTATGTTGACTTTTTATGTCCCGTGTCCCATTATCTCCTACAATAAAAAAGAGAATATATGAGGAAATATTGCTTTTTTTTTTTTTTTTTTTTAGTTGTCTAAACTAAATGTTTCAAATTAGTTTGTGAATATTGTTCTAATTGAGAATCATTTCATAGGTTTGTTATATCCCTTTAACTAAAGCCATCATCATTCAGGAAGTGACATCATTTTGGAGGGAAATCGATGGCACAAACACCAGTAAGTAGCAATGGATTGCATGTTAGATTTGCTTGTTTTGTGGTGTTAGTTGGTTGTGTCAAAAAACATTTCATTCTGTTTGTTTGAAGTACTCAAATCAGTTTAATAATAATCAATATTTCAAAAGATCAGGATAAAGTTGAAGTGTTTTCACCATTAATATCTGAAAGTCTCAGGGATTCTGCAGGTCTTAAAAAGATCTTAAAAGCCTTAATTTGCTCTTCTACAAATTAAAATGACAAATTAAGGCAATAAAAAGTCTTAAAGTGGAGCTGAAAGTCTAAAATCATAACGTCATGGCGTTAATTCATAAAGTCTTTAGTCATGCATTGCTTAAAAATAAATATCTTTCTCAGTGTTTTTGTCTTGTTTTCCAATTCAGATATCTAAACATCCTTAAATCAAGATACATTTTTCTTGAGATGTAAAATGAAATAGCTGAAGTCTTGTTTTCTGAGAAAACGTATGCAATTAAATGAGTTTATGCTTAAAAGACAAATGAAAACTGGTTTTCGCTTTGAATTTAAATTGATTTTACTGTCAGAATTGGCAGATTTGTTCCTGTTTTGTTCATTGATTCACTTGACAAAACTTGACAAATATATTGAGTAAGAAAAACACATTTTTGCAGTTTAGAGAGCATACTGACATATTGTTTTCCCTTCCATTTATTCCATAAATTGTCTTTACTTGGTCTTAAATGTACCTTCCTAAAACCTGCAGAAACCCTGTGCATGCAGGTGAAAAAGTTACATTCCAACACAAGCATATTCATTTATAACTACAAAAGATTCTGCAGATCATGATTGACTCGTATATCATGAATACAAACGAAAGCGCATTCACTGGATGAATGTAATAAACGGTCCTTTATCAGGGCAGTATAATTTCCTCAAGCTAATGCTGTCCACGGCCTTTTATCTGGACTGCGTTTTTGAAAGTCATCCGGTCTATAACAGATCTCATTTCCTGTCCCAGAGGACAGACGGTAACCATATCCACTTGACCTCTGCCATCACTGTCTGAAGATATGACACCATTGTTCTCGCCATATTCACTCATTTACCATTGTAAAAGACAATGTCTGTGGGTAGGATTATGGATTTTTTTTTTTTTTGTCCACCATGATTGTATTTTCTTTTTTTTTCCAGTCGATCATTGTGCCTGGTGCTGTCGAGCTAATAAACGCCATTTAAATATTCATGCAATGTTCGTTACAGTGAACTCTAATGTCACTCCACAGCAGTCCATTGAACTCGAACAATAACGAGAAGTGAATAAACAAATTGATCCAGGGTCGTGACCTGTGGTCTGTGCAACAGGTTTGGACATAAACACCAGGTCCTGTTTCAGGTTAGCGACAGGTCCAACACAAAAAGGTTTTACTCAGTTTAATGAATTAAAATGAGCTGATGCAACATTTTCTCACAAATTAATTGCATTGTGTGAGTTTTAATTTAAGAGTTTCTTAATGCATTTGTGTTGGAACTACATGATCATGGCTAACAAAACTGCGTTGCTGATTTGATTTCCCAGCATGCTTTGCATGGGACTGGATCTGGAGAGTAAATGTTGCAACTGAATGCTGAAGTTAAGTGTTTGTTGCATAAGATAAAAAAGGAAGAGACTTGTTTGTGTTTAATATTCTGTTATGTTGGTATTTAGAAGAGTTTATGTTTTGGTAGTGTTTAAGGTTACTGTTGTGGTCAAGAGTGGTGTTTGTGTTTAGGTGGAGGATTGCCCAGTGTTGCATTTGTAAGTTTTTATTGTAAAAGCAAATACTATGAAAATCCTACTGCAGTAACAAATCTTTTCATTTTTTCCCCCCACCAGAAGTGTTATATAAGGTAAGAAAAGCAATGGTTCTAGATCTAATAATTAGCTAAAAATGTAAAAAAAAAAAAAAAAAAAAAGAAAAAAAAAGTTAGTTATTTATTATTTATTAAATTATAGTTATTTAAAAAATATCTTATTTTATTTAAAATAGTTGCCAAAGCAACATTTCTCATTTTGAGCTAAATTAACTTAATATTTAACTTGATGTATTCAAATAAAAAATATATAAAATTATATACAAAATAAATAAAAATAAAAATTAATTTTTAAAAAATATAAACTATTTTTATATATAATTTTTAAATATATATACAAAAATAATAAACAATTACAAAAACACACAATAAAACTGAACTAAAATTAAATTAAAAAATGAAAATGAATACAATTAATAACTGAAATTAAAATGAATGAAAACAGAAAATATATAAAAACAGAAACTAATTCAAAACATGAATAAACTGTATGTCAGTGCTACTAGAATAACACAATAAGTGCTAGTTATCATGCTAAAATGTATTGTTCGCTTACAGTTTTATTTTGACTAAATGTCTTAGCATTTATTTAATTCATTTAGTTGCAATGTTTTTGGTGTTTGCATTTCATATAAGTGAGCTCATTTCCAGCCTGTAGAACCAACGTCCATAAAGTGCAATGTAAACCATATCTTAACAAGAAATGCGAGTGTTATTTGCCTCTGCCAAATGTGTCACCATCATGCTTTGTCAAAAGATTCTTGCATCCTCAAATCTCCAAATATACCTCAGGTTCCTTCTTCAATGTATGCATGTTTTTTGTTTGTTTTCTGTATATCTCACAATTAGTTAATGTGATTAACAATATTTGTTCTTATGTATTTACAATGCTTTTCCGAGATTGCTGGCTTGAGTAACAACCTTGTGTTAACAGGGAGTCCAGATTGTTTTGACTGATTGCAAACCACTTTAGGCCTCATGTTCATTGACTTTCTGAAAATGATTAGACGATCACACGCGTTCACAAACTCAAGGGATTTTAATCATTTGGAAGTGGGAATTTCCTCGATGCATTACGTTTTAGCCTGACGAATCGCCATCTATTTTTCATTCTCGCACGTTACAGATCCAAACACATGCTGACATTTATATCATTAATTTCTCCACTCCTCAAAACCATATTTCTCAGATCAAAGCTGGCGGGTTTAGAGAGTAGATGAGTAGAGTTCAAAGAGCAGGACAAGTCTAAACACAAACCCAGTTTAATCGCTCTGTAATTATGGAGGTTAACGCATAACTGATATACAGTCATACTTACTTAATTCTGCATGGGAGAGGTTTGTGTTGTTATTGACAATCTTCTCTCTGAGGGTTTGTATCCATACAAATGGATACAAGACCTCAAAAGATATCCCGAGGTTATATTGTGCATTCAAGGCAAGACACCACAGGTGAACTAATAGATGTCACCATACTCTTACCAGCTGATTAATCACAGTACACTAAGGCAATTGTTTTGTATTACAAATGCAAATAAGCATATCCCTTTTTAATTAAATATGCATTAATTGCCTTAAATTTCCAGAGCATAAATCTGAAGACTGTATAAAGACAGGTTCAAAATTCTTATTTCATTTTGTTGATGTATTAGAGACAAAGGGGATTTTGCATATCTCTGTTTATCACTCAATCAATCAAAAAATACTGTTGACAGCCAGAAAAAAATCATCACATAAAACAATACAATACAATGTAATGTAATTTAATGTAATATTTTAATATAAAATATTTAAGTTTGGTGTATTTAAGTGCTACTGAGGAAAAACTCATTTTAAGAAAACAGCCTTCAAAGGTATATATTGTAATTGAAATCTACAGAAATTAAATTAAATTAAATTATTATAATATAAAATAATATAAGTGCTACTGTTTTTTGTTTTTAATTGAAATCCACAGACAATAAATTAAATTAAAGTAAATTAATATTATATAATAAATATTTTAATATAAATGTAAGTGCTACTGTAAAGGTATGTAGCGCATATATATATATATATATATATATATTATTTTATAACATTTTTATTTTCAATGTTTTGTATGATATTTTTTGTTCATTGTGAACAATGGTAACTTTTATACTTATTTATATATAATGAAGTATTTATATATTTTTATTTATTTTCTAAATAAAAAAAAGCATTCTAATATGTAAAGTTTGGTTTATAGAAGTGCTACTGTTTTTTTTTTTGTTTTTTTTAATGAGAATACGGCCTTTAAAAATCTTCAGATTTCACTAACACTTAAATGTGTATTTTGGATATTTTCTCTCCACTAGTTTGAAGAGGAAGCAAAATAGCCCAAAATCTCACATACTTTCCCAGAAATCCTTAATGAAGGCCTTGGCAGGGCATCATCTCACGCGGTCCACCTGCAGGGTCCCGGTGACCCCCGTCGAGGTCCAGGTGGCCCATCTGCGCCCATTCTCCAGCTCAGTGTTGGCCAGCGACGATTCTGACCCAGAAACTGTCTGACTAATTATATCACATTATCAGCCCCGTTGCTTTTCCCTCCCCAGTTTCCGTTTCGGTGGAAAGGTTGCGCAAATCCCAGCCACCCAAATCCGAGAGTCAGTGTTAACCTCTGACCTCCATCTGATGTGTGTGGCTCGGGACGCTCTCACACCCAGCCGCGGGCCCATTAACACGTCGCTGCTAAAACAGAAGCTGTTTTGACGGGATGAAATGATGGCTAAGCGCCGCTCGACAATGGGCCTCATTGTGTCGGCTGGAGGAAGGGGCTCCCAGCTGACATTTTCAGGAATATGAATGTCCCTCCATCCGAGCAAGTGGCGTTTTCAGCGGGGCGCTTCAGCGGAGAACTGAGATAATGAGAGGGCATTGACGAGAACAAGTCCGGTGGAATTACACGCTCCACATCGGCAAACGCTAATTAAGTCGTCAATGGCGATTCCCATTCGCGGCCGTGCCGAGGCTTCCGCCGCATGAGGAATGTAATTAGTTTATGTTCACTGCTAAAGGTTAAAGGCTCTGAAAGGCCACGCAGAGTAGTTTTTTCTTCTGGCTTTTAGGCGAAATGTTGCTGTAATTGCTGGATGTTTGGAGCTGCAGGTGCGCGTTTGGACTCATTTGTGCTTTGGCAGTGCGAGCTGCACACTGACTGCGGAGATTCAGACCGACAAGGCCTGTTTGTCTGGAGAGTCTGAATGAACGCTCAGTGTTTGCATGATACCTGCTTTGTGCTTCTGTTTCTCCTGCTTTCTATTGTTTTAGAGTCTGTTGAAGAAGATTGCGTTGACTTGAGAACATACTGTATACGGATAAATCAGCATTTTATGCACAGCTGTTCACCTCCACCGAATAGCTGTACTGGAAAATAAATAAATATATATTTCACAGTAAAATATATTATATTACGTAAGTTTTTTTTTTTTTAACAGATACAATAAGCTTTCTGGAAAAGATGTAAAAACAATCTGAATCTGGCTGATTTTTTTTTTTTTTTTTTGTGTTACTTTGGTCAGGTGAAAATGTTAATTAACACTAAGTATTATAATGCTTAGTATGTATTTACTATAGGGCCAGGTGGTCAGGATTTGTCTAGTAAGTTTTGGCAAAGCCCTACTGGTAGATTTTGTACCATTTTGCAAAAAAAAAAAAAACCTTGATTGACCATTAAAAACAAGTAGTTTAATATGATTGAATACTATTATATTATTTACTTTTATATTATTTAATAGTATTATGCATAATAATAATAATACATATAATATTACATAATATTTCTATTTTTTATATTTTATATATAAAAATTTAAATACATATATAGTCAGTAAGTACAAGTTTGTAAAAGACACTTATATATTTTTATTTTCTAAATAAAAATATTGTAATAGAATATTTTGAATAACATTTTTGTTAATTTGGCTTTATGAAAAAAATATACTTACAGTATATGTGTGTGTGTGTGTGTGTACATACTATTAATATATAAAAGTTAACATTTTCACAAAACCAAATGAGATATGAGATTCCTATGTTTAATTATTAACTCTTATAATATTTGTATTTTTTATTTCATTTGGTTCTGTGAAAAATTTAAACTTTTATATAGTTATGGTATGAACACATACAATTTTTATTTTTTTATTTAATTTTCTGAATTAAAAAAGTGTCATAATAATATAATATAATATAATATAATATAATATTATATAATATAATATTATATAATATAATATAGTTTTCATTTTCTTAAATCTCTAGAGTAATTAGTCACATGACATTGTTGGCTTTGGTAACTGGCACCCAAAAAAGTGTCAGTCAAGCAATTTTAATTGAGATGAATGTGAATGCTAGCAGATTTCTCTCTCCAGGTATATTAGTAGGCCTATTCTTTGATTAAGACTATTTACGGGGGATGGAAGCTCCTCTTCTCCAAACACACACTTCTATAGAAAACACCGTGATAAACCGCATTCAGTGCCTAAACTTCCCCTCGTGTGGATAATTCACACCTCCCTCCTAAAGTCTTCATTCACAGATCTGTCAACTGTAGCACAATCTAATGTGATTTGATGAGCAAGGCCACAATGGAAGACTAAGAGGAAATTGATTTAACAAGTCCACTCAAAGCTGAGAGTGGCCCAATGACTAATAAATCTCAAAGACCTCCGGAAGTGGCTAATCCTGCGACACGCGCTAATTACTGCGCTCTCGCATCAAAGACAGACACGACGCTTTGATTGGACGAGAAACCGCAGCCACGGCCCACATCAAGACATGTTACAGACACCTAACGCCGGCGCTCAGCCGTGAAGCGGAAGGCGGCCAGCTAACGTGTGTGACATATGATGTTCTAATGCTTTATGACAAAAAACACGGCACTCGCAGATGCAAACCGTTAACTAAACCGAGCTGCTTGTGAGCCATGACATGGATCTGAAATCTTGCTAACTTAGTGTCCACAAACACGCAAGCAAGATTTATATTAAATGCTGATCTTCTATGTTTTCCAGAAATATTTAGGCCTAAATTTAAGATTTATGGATTTGAATTGCATATAACATTTCCATGCTTTTAGATTACAACATTTCAACATAAACTAAAAAACATAATGTGATGCATACTATTTTTAAGTCATACATAAATGAAACGGGTCAGATTTCTGTAACAGTACTAATAAACTAAATGAATAAATGTAATTGTTTTCACAATGAACAGAGATGCTGATTCTAAACAATTTGCATGAATCTGATTAAATAAAATCAAATGCAAATAGTTTTGCAGAAATCTGACCCGTTTCATTTATGTATAGCTGGCAAATATCACATTAAGGCCCGGTTTCATAGACAGGGCTTAGCCTAAGCCAGGATTAGGCCACAGTTTAATTAGGACATTTAAGTCATTTTTATAAACATGCCTTAGAAAAAAGCATTACTGGTGTGCATCTTAAGGCAAAACAAAGGCACTGACATGTTTTAAGATCAGTCAGAGCAAGTTTCTTTCAGTTGAAACAGCTCAGATTTACATTTTAGTCTAGGACTAGGTTTAAGCCTTGTCTGTGAAACCGGGGATTCATTTATTAGTTTGTTTATGTTAAAACTGTGTATCTATCTAGATATATGAAATATGTTATTTTTATATATATATATATATATATATATATATATATATATGATTTTTTTTATTTATTTATTTTATAATTATTTATTTATTTTATTTTTATTTCATTATTTCATTATTTTATTTTTATTTCATTATTTATTTAATTATTATTATTATTATTATTATTTTTATTATTTATTTTTATTTATTTAGTTAGTTAGTTAGTGTATCATG
Source organism: Tor tambroides (assembly GCA_021397915.2). Classification (NCBI taxonomy): domain Eukaryota; kingdom Metazoa; phylum Chordata; class Actinopteri; order Cypriniformes; family Cyprinidae; genus Tor; species Tor tambroides. The sequence continues at coordinate 1,086 of JAFVLL020023095.1, read as the reverse complement.
GTTTGCTGGTCTTAGGTGGTTTAGGCTTAGACCAAACCAGACTTAATATCCTTAGACCACCTTAGACTGGTTTAAGCGTTTTTCTATATTTTTTTTTTTATCAGGAAAAGCTTCATAGTGTTGAAGTCATGCTTTTCTCTCTCTCTTTTTTTTTTTTTTTTAATGAACCACAATCTGTTAGCTGTGAATTTTCTGGCATGACTCTCCTGTGTCAATTAGACAGTTTTCGTGATCTGGCAGCGTCTGTGTCCGCTCAATTAAACCTTTTTTTGTCGGATCTGCTTCAGTGTTGAGTGAATCGACTGCAGCTCTTTGGGATCTGTATCCACTCAGTGACGTCATCTATGCGTGAAGAGAGCTCTGTATGATGTACATGAGACGGCGCTCTGATTGAAACCATAGGCTTTTGTGTTTGCTGACATTTGTGTTGGCATCAGTGAATGAATGTGGCTCTTTATGTCGCCGGTCCAGGTGCGGGGCCTTTCACACTTGAACTTCTCTACATCAGAGTCCCCGATACTGTCCCCCCGTCCCCGTCTCTGCTTTGTGTTCATCTGTTCCTGCGCTCCACCAACGTGATCCAAATTTGGTGGGAAAAAGAAAAGAAAGGAAAATAGGCAATAACATCATTTAAAATACTAGTTTGGTTGAGTGAAGAGTATAACCACCAATATATTGAACTGAACAATTACAATGCTTATTTAATAAGTTAAAACATTTTATTCTTTAATTTTTTAAAATTTAAGTAAAATGATATATTTTGCATTAAGAAAATGTTTTTAGATCTAATAAGACTTTGTATATGTATATCATACGTATATCATATAATAATGTATTGCTTTTTTTCATTTATTTGGTTTTGTTTTAAAAATTTTAACTTTTACATATTCACAATTCCTTACTATTTTTGCAAACATATTTTAATGTTATTTATATATTTTTTTTATGCCACAGATATTTGTATAATATTTTTCCTTCAGTTGGTTATGGTATTTATAGTATTATATAGTATTTAATCTGTTGAAATATCATTTTTAAATTTAATTTTCTTAATTAAAAGTATAATATAATATAATATAATATAAT
>JAFVLL020023094.1:0-12879 GCA_021397915.2 Tor tambroides | reverse complement strand
CCCAGCCGAAACACCGCTCTCCCCGGGACACGATTTCAACCGAGGAGGGTCTTTAAATCCAGTCCTGTGCTTCAGCTGTGTTTGACTGAGGTTGGAGCTAAACTCTGCAGGACTGAGGTTATCCATCCCTGATATTAGAGGGACATGAAACTGCTGACAGAGCAGCAAATAAAACAAATAAATTAATAAAAAATGCTGCTTGTGGTTTTACAGGTCTTGAGGCTCTTTCCTTTTATCAATGATAATGCTAAAAGCTGAAGTGATTATAACTTTCATTCACTAACTGATCACTGTAGTACTGAGCTAAAACTAAACACATTCAGACTCTTGTCTGTTCAACTCTAAACCTCTGAGATATTCATCCTGCAGTAAATCACAGAGACTCTGGATTACTATTTTACATGTTATCTGAAAGTTCATTATTTATCAAACTATCATAAGCAAAGCATGTGATGTAATGGAAATGAATGAAATTAACTTTCTGCTTAAAATTTAGCGTTTACTGAACACTGCTGATTTTAGTCTTAACATTGACATGAAAGGATCAGGGATGCAAACACATCATGGGTGAAAAAGGTGACAAAGACACGCAACCCTGTCCTAAAAAAAAAACAAACAAAAAAAAACAAACAAAAAAAATAATACTTATTATTTTAAAGCCTTTTTTTATTTTTAAACTCTACAATTGTGCTTTAAAATTCACTTTAAAGATTCATTTTTCATTCATAGAGATGACATGAAAAAAATGTGCCAAAAATCCTGGAGGAAAACAAAGACTTAAGATGACAATTACATAAATTGACCATTATATCCAGTAGATGGCAGCAGAGGATCACTCATTAGCTCAGTTGCCATTTCCACTCCCTAATTCTGACTTCTTGCTTTTGGATTTATTATAAAATGACTATTATAAGAAATTTTAGTACTGTGCTTAAGTAGTATAGCAAGTACAATTAAATAATAATGCATTAAATATTTTATTTACTTTAAAATCTTAATTATTTAAACATTGCCTTAAAAAGGACACATCAAAAAGAGTGTTTTAAGTTATCTTTAACCGTCCTTAATATATTCAGCCAACACAGACTTGTTACTGCTGTAGTTATGTTACTCTGCATCACTTAATGCACAGGTCTATTTCTGACATCAGTTTATCAGATAGTTTGTTCAGTCCGTTGCTACAGTTATCACTGTCAATCATAGCAATGACTGGCGCAACAATTTAGTGGATTCACGTGTTTGTCACTCCCGAAACTGTATATGTGGATGTTCAGTCCTATATGTTCAGAAACTGAACAAAGGGCTCCTCTTATAGCGCAACTGGCTGAGCTTTATCACGCAAAAACTCAATGATATAATCAATGACTAACTACACAATCAATCTCTTATTTACACTGTGTATGCTTTTCTCTCTCTCCCATTCTAAGTAAGCGTGTAGAACTCTACTTGTGAAAACAAAAATGAGCTCAGAGCGGATTCTGACTAACCTACAGAAAACACCTCTGACTGGCCATTGCTTTCAACAGAGACGCCTGTGATTGGCTACAATACTCAACGAATCTCATAAAAATAAAAAAAAAAATCGGTTGATTATAAGCGGGTATAGAATTGAATTGCTACTGTAAAAAACAAGTACCCCCCCCAGTTTTCACCGAAAGGTGAGCAGTGTGCATCTATGAAGGATGTTTTACTGAGGCAGGGCTCTAGACTGCTGGTCGCATTTGCCACATTTTTTTGAGAATGTGAGTCAAAATTTGACGTGGTCGCATTTGTGCGAGTGTATGGTCTGCGCTGCTCCAAAGCGTCTGCTCCGTGCCGCAGAGCTGCAGCACATTGTAGCAGGACTCAGATTTCACTGATCACGTGAAGAGAGGCGCTTTCAGTGCGAGCGCTTCAGGTGTAGAGACGGGTTTATACTCGCCGCGTCAGTACCAGCGCGAATGTGACACTAATATTGAGGAAATGATGGCAGATGGAGGATTTGGTTTTCCCACTAAAATAAAGTAAAAGACTGCTTCTTAAACCAGAGAAGGTGAACATGTTCTTGTCGGGGGGAAAAAAACATGCAAGTCCTGTCAGCGACAGCCAGTTTAGTTTGACTTTTCTTTTTGTTTTCATTTTAAAAAGCTTATCTTTGCTGTTTACCTCACGTTATGCTATGGAGGCTTTCTTTAATTTTTTTCAGTATGCATGTTGTAGCTAAAAAAAAATAAATAAATTATGTGCTTCAAATGATGTGCTCCTGCAGCTAACTGGGAAAGTTAGTCTCAAAAGAGCGACCAGTGGAAAGAATGAGTCTAGAGCCCTGTGAGGACAAAGATGTGTGACTATCAGAGATCTTACCACAGTTTCTCCAGTTTACAGTGAGGATCCTGTAGTACATCAGAAAGCAGCTTCACTGAATCTCCTAGTTTATTCCCAGACAGACTCAGTTCTCTCAGGTGTGAGGGGTTTGATCTCAGAGCTGAAGCCAGAGCAGCACAACCTTCATCTGTGACGCCACAATCACTCAACCTGTAGAGAACAATGACACACTCTTCACTCTCTCAGATCAGATCAGTTTAGCTGTGAATCCATTATTAAAGAGAAAGTACAAACTTAAAGCACAAATAAGTGTTTGATGGATCATTGGACTGAGGTCTAAAATGTCACAGAACACAATCATGATCATAAAACATTTAACATACAGTATATTAAGACCCTTATGGTGAAAATCTTTTAACATTTGGTTTTAGATTTATTAATTAGTTGTGTACTCGGCTTTAAAAGTGTGCAAAATGTGTTTTTTTTTCGATAACTTTTAAAACTATTGTGACAAGTCGGCGGCCTCCCCCCTTTAATATCATCACCACCCCGTCCCTTAGTCACCGCCCTTCACCAGGCTCCCGACGGGAGTGGGTGTGTGAGAGGAGGGGCGCTTAAACCAGCTCGGTCTGGCGGAGTGTGATGAGGCGCACCTGAAGGGAATGGAGCCTCATCACCGCCGCCGTTATATGCCGAGAGCGCCTCTCCTCGAGAGACCGGTCTCTTCTCCCGTGCATGCACGCTGGTGTCCTCGTGGGTCCAGGAAGGGAGCGTGAGGGATTCCAGCCGCCGCCAGCGACGTGAGCCGTTGGACCCGCGAGTCCGGATGATGCCGCACCCGTGACGGTTGACCGGCCAGGAGGCCGGGCCGTGGGATCCCCCAAGAGTGCCGCGGGCCCCAGGAGAGCAGAGCCGCTATGGGAAGCCGCCGCCCCTCGCGCCCCGGACCGAAGAGGGGAGCGCGTGCGGCCACCGGACTCCGCCCCTTCCCTGGACCCTTCCTCGTTGAACACTGCCCCTCCTTCACGAACCCCGCAGCACGACGAGGACACCAGATCCCCTGTTTATTTTGAACACTTTTCCCCCTTTGGACACTTTATTTTGATTATTTTTGTTGAATAAAAGCCTCTCCGAGGCCTGACGCCACACCCACTGTGTCTGTCGTTTGCTCCTCCCGCCACACTATTTAAATGACCTGCTGTTGCTGTAACTCAGGCAAGCAATGTCCAATCTGCCCCAAACATGTTTGATAGGAGTTCAGTCCTGAACACATACCCACGCCCATTTTCAGATATAGTTATAGCGCCACCTACTATCAATAGGAAGTGACATGTTTAACACTGTGATGCACTATTAGCAACACAGTAAAATATGACATTGTGTGCTAAACATGTTAGAAACATGCTCAAACATGCTAGCAACACTTACTAAGTGCTAAAGCATGCTATTAATACTATGAAACAGGAAGTTGTTGTAACTCATGCATACAATGCCCAATCTTCACACGTTTTATAAGAGTCCTGGCCTGAGCACATCTAAAGGCCAATATTCAGTTATAATTATTGCGCCACCTGCTGGCAACAGAAAATGACTTGTTTCACACTAACTGAAACATAAAGTTTAGGGCACATCAGACATTGCATATGTTTTGATAAGAGTCCTGGCCTGAACACATCTACATGTCAATATTTCAGTTATAATCATACCGCCACCTGCTGGCAACAGAAAATTACTTTTTTCACACTAACTTAAACAGGCAATGTCCGATCTGCCCCAGACTTCACATGTTTGGTAGGAGTCCTGGCTTGAAGACATCTAGATGCTAATATTCAGTTATAATCATAGCGCCTCCTGTTGGCAGCTGGAAATCTGGCACATACATTACCCTCCAAAAGTATTGGAACAGTGAGGCCAATTCCTTTATTTTTGCTGTAGACTGTAAACATTTGGGTTTGACATCAAAAGATGAATATGAGATGAGAGATTAACATTTCAGCTTTTATTTATCTGATACACAACTTAAAAGATAGCACCTTTTGTTTGAACCAACCCATTTTTCATGTTACCAAAAGTATTGGAACATGTGACTGACAGGTGTGTTTTGTTGCCCTGGTGTGTCCTATTAATTGATTATGCAAACAATAAATAGCACTGAATGTCTGCGCTCAGTTTCAGATCCGTGCAGACTGCATTTATAGTTAGTTAGACATGTAACCAACATGAAAACCAGAGAGGTGTCTATGGGTGAAAAACGAGCAATTGTGAAGCTGAGAGGAGGAAAATCAATCAAACCATTGCACAAACACTGGCAATAGCAAGTACAACCATTTGGAATCTCCTGAGGAAGAAAGAAACCATGTTTCTGTCATCAACTCCAGAAAACATCTGCAGTTGATGATAGAAACATTGTGACAGCTGTAAAGAAAGACCCTAAAACAACTGTTAGTGACATCAGCAACAACCTCCAGAAGGCAGGAGTGAAGGTCTCACAATCTACTGTTCGCAGAAGACTTCATGATCACAAGCACAGAGGCTACACCAGATGTATCTGTCAAAGACATGTTTTCAGAGCTGTACGTTTCATTGTAAATTCATATTAATTTGAGTCCATTCATCGTTTAACATACGCAACTGAAATGTTTAAAGTTAAGGGTTCTTTAAGAAAGAGATGCGTAACAGGTCACATGTTGAGCGTGGGAATATTGCATTATGGGTTGAACTAACATGGAAGCAGAAAAACGCTAATGATGCAGAACCTGAAAAAGATTTCCTTTATCTGCATGGTCTAAGAGGGCGCACATGGTAATTCATCTTTAAATATGTTGTGTTTTGTGTATAATGTTGTTTTATATCAGTTTATGTAAAACAATGTTATGTGTAAATAGCGATGTCATTGGATTCAGATTTATCGCACATGTTCACTTGCATATCAGCTGACATTTGAATGAGAGACTGAGAAAAAGGACTGTGAGAAATGCATATTTTGAACAATATATGCTTTTATTCTTGTAGTTTTCACAGTGTCTACTGAAAAAAGAGAGAGAGAGAGAGAGAGAGAGACAAATAAACAGCAAAAGACATCTGTATGAAGCGTGGCTATCATTTCATTAGACCAGTGCGGCTACACCAGAAGATGCAAACCACTCATTAGCAAGAAGAATAGGAGACGAGCCTCAACAATTCTGGGACAAGGTTTTATGGACCGATTTTATGGACCAAAGTGATGGAAAGGCTAAAGTTTGGAGAAAGAAAGGATCTGCTCATGATCCCAAACATACAAGCTCATCTGAAACACAGTGTACACAGGTGTACATTATAGTACACATTACACAGGTAATGTCATGGCTTGGGCTTGCATGGCTTCTTCTGGGACGGGCTCATTAATCTTCATTGATGATGTAACACATGATGGCAGCAGCAAAATGAACTCAGAAGTCTACAGAAACATTTTGTCTAACAATTTAAAGAAAGATGCAACCAAACTGATTGGGAGATCCTTCATCATGCAGCAAGATAATGACCCAAAACAACAAAGGGGCAAGAAGTGGAAGGTTTTAGACTGGCCAAGTCAATCTCCACACTTAAACCCTGTAGAGTATGCATTTTACCTGCTAAAGAAGATACTGGAGGGAGTAACCCTCCAAAACTGAAAGAGGCTGTGGTGAAAGCCTGGAAAAGCATCACAAAAGAAGAATGCAAAACTTTGGTGAGGTCAATGGGTCACAGGCTTGATGCGGTTATTGAAAGCAAAGGATTTGCAACTAAATATTAAGTCTTTTTCACTTTAATCTATGTTAATTCTATCTGTTCCAATACTTTTGGTAACATGAAAAATGGGTGGGTTCAAACAAAAGGTGCTATCTTCTAAGTTGTGTATCAGATCCAGATGAAAATACCTGTAAATAAAAGCTGAAATGTTAATCTCTCATCTCATATTCATCTTTTGATGTCAAACCCAAATGTTTACTGTCTACAGCAAAAATAAAAGAATTGGCCTCACTGTCCCGATACTTTTGGAGGGCACTGTATAAATGACTTTCACATATTCCTCCTATATTTACCACTTTAAAAGCATATTGCCCACTGTTCCCTGTTTTCCTATTGCCATGTGATGGCAATGAGCCCGGGTGCGAGGGCCTTTTCATCGCTGCTTGCAGCTTTAATTTTTTATTTTATTTCTTTATAATGACTTAGTCTGTATCAATGTTCCCTCTATTTTTTTTCTTGCTGAGCAAAACTTTTCTCTATTGGACGGACATTTCGGCCACCTCAGCAAAAACGTCTCAGGTTACGTATGTAACCTTGGTTCCCTGAGAGTAGGGAACGAGACACTGCGTCCTCTAAGGGTCACTATGGGGAACGCCGTCAGTGTGACCTGTGTCTGAAGCATACATACAAAAACACCACATGTTGGCCGGCAACAGCCTATGACGTCACTACCGGCGCGACCACAGTATAAAGGGGTGCCGGGAAAATACGTGATTAACTTCTTCGTCTGAAGCTTGCGTCCGAAGCATGGCACCGAACCTAGAGGACGCAGTGTCTCGTTCCCTGCTCTCAGGGAACCAAGGTTACATACGTAACCTGAGACGTTCCCTTTCGAGGGAACGTCGAACTGCGTCCTCTAGGGGTCGCTATGGGGAACAGAATACCCACGCCGCCATGCTGAGGGGAGTGCAAGCCAAGCACAAAATGTGAACACTAAGTACCAACTCTACCCGGCTAAGGAGTTGCCCCTGGGACGGTACGATGGCTGTCAGTGACATTATCCCCTTCGGCCAAAGACCTGAGCAGAATACACCAGTACTTACCTGTTAGGGGCCGGGCCTCCTGGACCCAGGGTTGAGCTCAAAGGCTTGGACTTAGAAGAAGAGATTCCTTTGAGGGGATATGACCAAGAGCCTAGGATAGTAACTAAGTCTTGGCCTGTCACCCAGGGGCTACTGCTTGTTCTGCAAGAGTTCGCTGAAAGAACTGTCTCAACAGATCCTTGGTAGCAACACCCTGTTCAAGTAGTATAACTGGGGATACATAGGTAGAGTTGGGCCAAAGGTGAAACAGGGCCTGACTCAAAGAATGGGCAAGAAGCCGCAGCGCGTAACCCATGACATACAGGATGACCGCAAAAACTCTTGGTGTGCGATCTTACCACAACGTGGCCTTCAGAAAGTGCACAGAGACTAGCATGCGCACTTACCATATCATGGATTTGAAAATTTTTCTCGGGAGGGAGCATCATGCTCATAGGTGACCCTCTATGCTGAGGGGAGCAAAGCTAGCTCTACCAGCAAGGAGAGCAACCTAACAGGGAGGCATAGAGAGGCCTAACAACCTGAAGTTGCTGACTCACAGAGCTGAATTCTTCCAAATGCCCGGGAGGGAGCAGCACACTCATAGGTGACCCTCAAAGTAAGGGGAGCATTGCTAGCTCTACCATGGCAGAGCTCTGGAGAGCGCAGAACCTAACTCTCAATATGAGAGGGAACTCAGCACCTACATAGGCAGAGTGGGGCCCAAGATGAGCCCAGGGCCTGACCGACTCAAAGAATGGGCACGAAGCCGCAGCGCGTAACCCATACCGTACAGGATTTTAGAAAGACCGCAAAACACTTGGCGTGCGATCCTACCACAACGTGGCTTTTAGAAAGTGCACAGAGACTAGCGTGCGCACTTACCATAACATGGATTTGTAAACACCAATCAGATGCACTGGACGGAGCCGCATGCTCATAGGAGACCCTCTATAGTGAGGAGAGCAATGCTATCTCTACCAAGGCTTAGAACTTCACTCTCAATATGAGCGCGAACTTGGATGCTCAGAAGGGAGCGGCATGCTCATAGGTGACCCTCTAAGGTGAGGGGAGCAATGCCAGCTCGACCAACCAGGAGAGCTCGGAAGGGAGCAGCATGCTCATAGGTGACCCTCTATAGTGAGGGGAGCAATGCTAGCTCTACCAAGACAGAGCTCTGGAGAGCGGAGAACTTAACTCTCAGCATGAGAGGGAACTCAGACGCTCAGAAGGGAGCGGCATGCTCATAGGTGACCCTCTAAGGTGAGGGGAGCAATGCCAGCTCGACCAACCAGGAGAGCTCGGAAGGGAGCAGCATGCTCATAGGTGACCCTCTATAGTGAGGGGAGCAATGCTAGCTCGACCAACAAGGAGAGCACATCAGACGCCCAGAAGGGAGCGGCATGCTCATAGGTGACCCTCTAAGGTGAGGGGAGCAATGCCAGCTCGACCAGCCAGGAGAGCTCGGAAGGGAGCAGCATGCTCATAGGTGACCCTCTATAGTGAGGGGAGCAATGCCAGCTCGACCAGCCAGATAGAGCATAGGGTGCAGGAAGAGAGCAGTATGCTCAAGGTGACTCTCTAAGTAAGGGAAGCAATACTAGCGCTACCATGACAGACTCTGGAGAGTGGAGAACTCAACTCTCAGCCTGAGAGGGAACTCGGACTCTCAGATTCTACTTACACCTTTTTATTTTATTTTTTTGGCTCAATGAGATCGCTACTAGAAACCCCCGGAAGGGGAGCAGTCCCCGAGATAGCACACAGATATCCTCAGATAGCCATCTGCACCTTTCTATTCAAAAGAGGAGTCCCTATGCCAAGAACTGATGTAAAAAGACCTGCAGGTCCTAGGCATTGTAGAGCTGGAGACCTGATGACCAAGGAGGCTCTTTCCACAGAAACCTACGACTGGGCCACATGATCCAGGGGTATGAGGCCGGAAACAGGGCTCTCATACTAGCCTGGATCTAGTATCGACGAGTGAGGTCATCACTGCACTGTGTCGAAGGCAAGAGGTGAAACACACACAAAAAGGTCTTCCAGAAACTGCAAAGAATGGCTTAACGATACCAGTGATTTCTTAAAACTGGATCGTACTCACCTATCCATCGTTCCTGCGCATGAGATCAGACCCGGAGGCGAAGTCTGAAGAGTCGAGTCCGGACCATCAGTAAGGTAGTTTCTATGAAACATAGAACTTAACCAAAACATCAAAAGTCCAGTCACAGAGACTGCAATTTTCTTAAAGCGCAGGTTCCTAGGCTCCCACCTAGACTCGGTCAGGTGGAATTGACAGTGGTTGCAATGGAATTAGAGAGGAGAAGATGAGGGCAAATGTACAGGCCCCCTGGATCACCTCCCTCAGGTCTTGCTTGCCTCTCCTTGACCTGCGCCTCTCTCTAGCCCTACCCGCAGGTGGGGGAGGGGCACAAGTCGCGACACTAGCCTTCTGTGCCCATCTCTGATCCCCAGATGGAGATGGGCCAGGACCCCTGCGTTGTTCGGGCTTAGACCTGGACCTTCTTGGGATAAAGGTTCTGAAGGCTGCTGAGCGCGCCTTCGTCTCCCTAAACTTCTCGACCACTCTCTCGACGGAGGTACCGAAAAGCTTGGAAGGCCAGACTGGAGCATCAAGAAGAAAGACCTTCTCTTTCTTCCCAACATCTGCCAAATTCACCCACAGATGTCTCTCCGTTACCACCATGGTCGCCATAGACCTGCCTATAGCAGTGGCGGCCTGCTTAGTGGCACGGAGAGCCAAATCCATGGTGCGGCGCAGCTCAGCTACTTCGTCAGGCGACAAGCCCTGACCCTTATCCAGGTCTTTCAGCAGATCAGCCTGGTATGCCTGAAGCACCACCATCGTGTGCAACGAAGCGACAGCCTGACCTGCTGCTGCGTATGCCCTGCCATTTAAGCGAGATATTTCCTGAAGGGGCTTAGATGGTAAGAAGGGAGCCTTGAGAGAGGACGTCTCACCCTTAGAGAGATAGCTGGCTAGCGTCTCCTCCACAGGGGTCATCCTCTCATAGCCGTTTTCACGCATCCCCTCAATGTTAGCATAACTGGTATGCTGAAACCTATGAATGCGAGAAGAAAACAGCTTCTTCCATTCCTTCTCAACCTCCGCATGGAGATCAGGAAGAAATGGGAGGCTCACTCGAGCTGGGGGGTTATGGCCAGAAAGATAACGCTCATCGAGACGACCCCGTGGTGCCACCATCTGCTGTGGCGTGTTCCATAACCTCTAACAGTTCATCATACGCAGGGCAGGAGGATTGATAGGGCTCAGTCTCAACTAATTCACCCTCAGATATCTCCTGCTCTTCCTGGGCATCACCCAGCAGAGCACTAGCCGCTGGATCAGATGATGTCAGCGAGATCGCGTCATCATCCCGCGGCTCCCCCTCGCTCACGGCCGACGAGTGCGAGAAGGAAAGCCCCCTCTCTAACTCATCAGCCAGCTCCGCCTGCGAACCCCACGAGTTCATTCTCCTCTGTGCCTCAGCATTAGTGGGTCTTGAACCACGGGAAGCAGACGGCTGTCCTTCCTTCCTTGAAAAGAGAGACAGACGAGAGTGGAGCTTTCTCATGGAAAAAAAACTCGCAGTGCACGCAGATTGCCCCCTCGAGGACATTGCGTGCGTGCTCCTTGCCCAAACAAAAGACGCAAAGATCGTGCGTGTCATCAGGTGTCAAATAACAAGGACACGGATGCACACATTTCTCAAACGCCTTGCTAGTGCTCGCCATAGTAGAGTAGAAAAATCGTTCTTACCAGTGGAATGCACGCTTCAAACAAAACAGTCACTGAAGACGAAGAAGATAATGACGTATTTTCCCGGCGCCCCTTTATACTGTGGTCGCGCCGGTAGTGACGTCATAAGCTGTCGCCGGCCAACATGTGGTGTTTTTGTATGTATACTTCAGACACGGGTCACGCTGACGGCGTTCCCCATAGCGACCCCTAGAGGACGCAGTTCGAAGTTCCCCCAAAAGGGAACATTCTTTATACCAGACCTGTACAGCGCACACAAAAAAAGTGTGTAACTCTTAACTTAATGTGCTATTTATATTTGATTTGACCCTTGATGTAACTAAATGATGTATATTTTAGGTTACATGAGAAAACATTATTACAGTACAATACACTGCCATTCAAGAGTTTGGGATCAGTACATTTTTTAAAGAAGTTTCTTCAAGGCTGTATTTTTTGATAAAAACTTTAATTTAAAATAAAAGTTTTCTATTTTAATATACTTTAAATATAATTTATTCCTGTGAAGAAAAGCTTAATTTTCAGTGTCACATGATCCTTCAGAAATCATTCTAATATGCTGATTTATAATCAATGTTGGAAAACAGTTGTGCTGCTTAATATTTTTTTGGGACCTGTGATATTTTTCAGGATTCTTTGAGAAATAAAAAGTTAAAAAGAACAGTGTTTATTCAAAATAGAAATTTTGTGTTGCAATATACACTACTAGTCAAAAGGTTGGGGTCAGTAAATTTTTTCTTTCTTATTTATTATTTTTTTACATTAATACTTTTATTCAGCAAGGATGTGTTAAATGGATAAAAATTGATAGTAAAGACTTATATTGTTAGAAAATATTTATATTTTTAATTAATGCTGTTCTTTTTAACTTTTTATTAGCCTAATCAAAGAATCAAAGAAAAAAGGATCCAAAAATGTTAAGCAGCACAACAGTTTCAACACTGATAATAAATCAATATTAGAATGATTTCTGAAGGATAATGTGACACTGAAGACTGGAATAATGAAGCTGAAAATTCAGCTTTGCTTTACAGGAACACACTATATTTTAAAATATATTAAAATAGAAAACCAATATTAGAAATTGCAATAGCAATTTCTCCTATGAGTTCACAATATTACTGTTTTTTTTTTTTTTTTGTATTTTGATCCCTTGATGAGCATAAGTGACTCCATTAAAAACAAAGTCAATTATTTATTAGGTTTATAATACAGAGCTAATATAATGCAATATAATATAATATCAACACAATGAAGCATTTAAACGAATAGAAGAAAATAGAAAACAAACTGAAGCATTTAAACTCAGATCTGTAAGTTAAATATAATAAAAAAACAAAGAAAAAAGTGAATTCTTCTATAGTTATCTAAACATGGCTATGAAGTACAGTTTGCACAATACACTGTGTGTGACTGTAAATGTCTCAAGAGTTTTGTTCCCGTTCTGTGCCCATCCTCCGCTATTTCCAGCACTTAATCAAGCCACTCTTCTTTAATACATGAGGAGCTTTTATTTCACGTGTCACTGCGTTTGCTCTCGTGTTGAGCTAACTCATTTCATCCGCAACCACTGAAGTATTCGGTTTGGCGCACATCATTCTCTTTCTATGAAACCTGTAAACCACATTCACCGGTTCTAACTCTGCAGCAGCTCTATAGCTCTACCCGAGCATTGCAATTCTTCCGTTTTTACTACAATACAATCAAATGGCTTTCCCAACTCATTTTTGCGTGTGCGCGGCACATGCATGTGTGCTATAGCTGATGATAAACTGCAAAGATTTGAATTAAAGTCATGTTCTTCAGTTGGATTTTTCTCTTGATGGTATTCATGAACTTGCTTCTGTATCAAATGCAGATATCATCTACATATAAACTACAGTGAACATCAGAACCAATGACTTTTACTATGCTGTTTATTTAATACTAAAAAGCTGAGGCTGAACACTTCATATTTACTTTAAATGTGCTTCATGTGAGAGTCATATATGATCTTACCACAGT